>PVIR01021132.1:0-29776 GCA_004026965.1 Petromus typicus
CATCTTCTTTTGTTGAACTGCATGAACAGTTAAATTTTCAGAGCATCTAAAGCCTAAAGTTGAGAAGTCTTAGGTGGCCACTAAATAATCTTTTATCGGGCCAGGGAGTTAGCTCAGTGGCTCTGGCGCCTGTCTTGCAAGTGCAAGGACCCGGGTTTGATCCCTGGTAACCACATATCATACTGGGTGTGGAGACTCACCCCAGCAGCAACCAGTACCACATACCACAGTGCCTGGCATGGGGGCTCACGCCTGTCATTCCAGCACTTGGGAGGCAGAGGCAGGAGGATTGCTGTGATGTGAGTTTGAGGCTGAGCTCAGGGCCAGCCTGAACCACAAAAAACTTTTATCTATTTCCAAATCTCCATACTGCGGCTGAAGGACACAACTATAGAAATCAATTGTGACTTTAAGAAAATACGAATCATGACAACAATTCCTGCTAAGCATTAAGCTTTTCAGTGGAATTTGAATTTGTGTATTTAGACAGACCTTAGAGCATGTTCTCACACTGGGAATTCCACAGGCCCAGTTGTGAAGGGCTCAGGTACCTCCTAGAGAACTCTCCTTTCAGGTTAGTCTGGAGCTCAACTTTCTACCACAGTTATCTCTACCACAGGAAAGAGTTTTACTTGCTGACTTTTATCTCTTAAGGATGCAAATAACTTGTGCTTCACTGTAGTCACCTTAAATATGTTTTTCTCTCTTAAACACTATTACTGTTATATTAAATTTTCTGTTCATAACTAATTTCTTCAGGGGCATTTTGGCTGGCCTGATATGCTGATAATTTTGATTTATTCATTAATTAACTGAAAATCATTTTATATCTGAACAAGAGCCATGATTTTACCTTTTAAACTTTATGCTAATAAAATACATTAATCTAGTTTTTCATAGTGAACATTATTCCTCCTTAGTTCTGATGTATTGCTCTTGTTTAAAATCAATTATTCTTTATCAACTAATTGTAATTAAGAGTTTAATGAAAATATATCAAAACTCATCATTTCAATGGTGTGAGAATAGGGGTACTATTTCTATGAGGAGGAAATATGTAAATATGTAGAACTATATATCCTTTTTCTGTTCAAGAGGTTCATTTAAGGGAATCATGTAATAAAATTTTTAAATGTGTATATGAACTTCATATATATAGTGTAAAATATATTTGAAGACATATATATATATATACATATGCACACAAATATGCATGTAGGTTATTCATTTATTAATCCATATATTTATATATACATGCCTATTATAAATGTGTTCTAACTAATGGAGTACTACTCAGCTGTAAAGAATAAATTAGAGTCATTTGAAGGAAAATGAATGCACATAGATATCATAATGTTAATACCATAGTGAAGTAAATCAGAAAATGAGTACAGATATTGCATTGTTTCTATCTTCATATAAATAATTTCATGAGCCAAATGAAAGATAATATGAGGTCAGGAAGAAAAGTCTCTGAAAATGAGAAATTAACCTACAGTCAGAAGAGAGGCAAAGGGAATTAAAAAGAATTAAGATGGGCTCTAAGCATGTACCAAGTCACCATGGCGGATACCACCATTATGTTTCACAAGTATGTGCAAATAAACATAAAAAAGTAAAAAGGGAATTATTTTCTTACATTGAATAATACATATAGCCTCCAAGTGTTTTCTTCTAGAATATAAATTATTTTACAGCTTTTTCCTTACATCCAAGATCCATCTCATGTTATTTTTGGTCTAGTGAGAGGCAAAGTTAGATTGTTCTCTCATTTATTCAGCAGAGATGATTATACAGATTTTTTAGAATGACCTGTTTTCAATATCACTAATTAAAAGCGGTCATCAACAGAGTAATTACCTCTGTCAAATTTTGTACTGTACTTACTTGAGCCTCTTTCTTGTACTTACGTACATCTGATATTAAAATTACAACTCTTTATACATATGCTTTAAAATATGCATATAAATTTCCCAAGATCACTTCTTACTTCATTGTTTTATTGGTGTGCTCTTAATGAAATCATATTGTTAATATCTCCAAAATTCTAGATGGAATACTAATTAATATACTACTAAATCTGTGTAACAAAGTGAATCAAATTTCCATTTCAACAATTAAAAGCTAACAATTCATAAACATCATTCTTTGACATACATATTTTAGAAATTTATTTCAAAAGTGTATACCATTTTACCATAGAGCTTTCCTACATTTTTGTTAAATTTATGTTTAGGTGTTTGTGATTTACATACTACTGTACTTTATTTTCCTGTTTTCTTGTATTTAATAATTTCTGTATAATAATTGTGTTTAGTAAATTTGCTATATATGTTCTTTGTATGCATTTTAGTTTCCAACAAATTTTCTGAGTAAAATTTTCTATTTTTGAGTAGAACATTATGCTTTTTATATTTTGATATTGATATCTTTTATGCTTTCTCTCTATGCTGGACTGTCCCAGAGCTCTAGAACAATGGACATACTGACAAGGGATATCCTTGTCTTATTCTGACAGTGGGGAAAGTATCGGGATTGTAGAATATTTCACCAATTGTATGGCATTAGTGCTTAAGTTTCTTATGTAACTTATGTACTTATTAGATGAAAAAGTTACATCATTTTGCTATTTATTGAATTTTTTGTTATAAAAGATTGAATGAAACATGAAATGTTTTCTTCATCTACTGAGATAACTGTCTTTTCTTTTTTTTTGGTAATATGACAAAATGTCATTGATTTGCAAATGTTAAGTCTCCTGTTCATCTTTGTATCAAGTCTGCTTGGCCTTAATGTATTATCATTTTAAAATAACCTCAGTTGGTCTTCTAATATATTCTTAGTCATTTTTAATTTATATTATGAATAATACTGGACATTTATGTGAAAGAGTAATACTGGACAGAAATTGTCTTTCATTTTGATGTTTCCCTTAAAGATACATTGACATAAAATTTGATTTTGGAAATAATATCATCTCTTCCATTCCCTGAAATATATTGTCTAATATTAGTAGAATTTTCTCAAGTGAAACAAATAGGGCACAGATAGGTATATATCGCATCTTTTCTCTGGTATGAGAAAATAAAGATGTAAATGAGTCCTAGCATTGTATGTTATATATTGTGAAATAGAAAATGCTCAATGTAAAATAGGGTGAAAGGGGAAAATGTTGAGATTGTAACAAAAAAGTAAGGAAACAAATTTTATGTATATGGGGGGCGGTAGGGTGGGTAGGGCTATGGGAAAAAATGAGAATTAAGTTGTGTCTTATACTGGTACAAATCCCCATTATGGAGTGCAATCATGATGTGTATATTTAATGTACCAATAAAGATAAAAAATGTATTTGGAAGAAATAGTAAAGTAATTAGACAAAGGAATTATCTTGGTTATGAATGCAAAATCAATTATTTAACTGTTTCAATTGCTGTATTTAATGTTATGCTTCACAAATTATACATTTCATGTAAGATCATTGCCTGCTATAAAGTTTTCTAAGACCTACTCTCTTATTTTATTCTTAAAATGTGTAATACTTTACTCTTTTGATCCTTTGTATTGAAAAATTATAAATTCACTATAGCACTGATAGCATCCTATTAGTTCATATATTTCACAGTAAATCAATTGTCCTTTTTGTTATTTAAGCAGCCACTGCTATTCCATTTTGTACATTTTTCTCCTAATCTACCTACATAATTTTGAGGATAATGTTTGCTCCTCCTTCAATTCTTATTTTCAGATAGATTCATTTTCCTACAACTTAAATGTTTTCATTTAATATATTCTAAATGGAGAAAATACTCTGATTTAATTCTAATCCTTTTATTTGAAAAGCATTTTTCTTATTCTAAGATGTCTCTTTAAAGTGACTTTGAATGACCTCCAAAGGAAATGTCATTTCTTCCCTATTTAAATAGAAAAATAAAGAGAAGATAAATTTCCTCTATTTTAGGAAGAAAGATATTACATAGAGAGATATCTAAAGATTCTCTTCCTTTTTTTTTTTTTTAGTGCAAATGCCAAATACATATTTAAGTGAAACTCTACTTTGTGATAAGACTGGGGATATATAATGTCATGAAAACAAAATTAACATACTAATACTGAAGTGGAAAACATTCTGTATTGACATCAGAACAGGATGTTAGGGAAATTTATCTGAACCTTGCTGGTAGAGCAACATCTCTTTTTCATCACTCCCAAATGAAGAAGTCGTGACCTTCAAAATGTGGTGATATCAATAGGATGCGTTAGGAAATGTGAATACTTGTAACAAAGAAGGAGACAATTTTGAGTTTAGATTATAGAGTAGCCTCTTCCAGCAGGGCACAGAATGAAGTTTGCACACTTTGTGCAGCGATCTTATTGACAGTTCTGAACTATGCTCTACCTAGTGAGACCACACGATTCCACCAACTACATGTTGCATAGCACAGATTTGTTACAATAGATACCTTTATTATATATATATATATAACTGTACCTCTGCTTTCACGAGACTAAATGTTTTTTAAAAAGCAACCAATTATAATCTGACTTTAATTACCATGTCCTCATTTTCCTCTTAAAACTATAAATACTTTTACAGAACACCCAAAGACAGAGTCACCTTCTGACTGGGATGAAAGGAGACAAAAATATGATCCCAGAAAAAATTGAGGAAAAACTCCACAAAGCCACACAAAAATAAGCCTCTCTGAGAAAACATGACTGTGACATGAGGCTACTGGATGGCTAAAATTTGAGAAGTACAGCTTTAGCCTATTCTCCTTCCTCCTGATAAATTGAAATTTTGCTATTTGAGCATTAATTGGCCTGTGCATTTGGGACACAGCTAATCCTGAAGGAAACAAAGCAGCCTTTTTTTTTTTTTTAAGTTGCCTGAAAATATACTTAATATAAGCCCAAACCATTTAATGGTCTCTGTTTTCCTTCTAATGAGATCCTGGACATTTCATCCCCTGCATATTGACATGCAGTGTTCTTTGCTGCTTCATACTAATATTAAAAATAATAGATGTATTATTTAATAGTGTGGTTTTGCTTGAGAAACACAGAGTACTGCAGATTAGATGATACCACGTGAACATCTAGTTTTCATAATTAGTTTTGTAAAATTGTCTCTCTTCTTCATTTCTTTTATAAAATATGAAGAATGATAGAGAAAAAAATCCCTAAGAAAAGAAAGGAGAGGGGATAAATCCCACATTTCTCTTATGTTTATCTTTAGTTCCTAAGATGTAAAGTCATGGCAGAGCTGCATCTGTGCTGTAGTAGAGGGAGCTCATTTTGGATGATTCTCCCCAACTTCATAGTAACTTGTTTTTTAGTGGGATGTGTTTTGATCACCATGACAAAGTGCCTGAGAACAACAACTTAAGGAAAGAAAAGTCTTTCAGAGCATGCAGTCCATGTTTTCCATCTCTGTGGATGTCAGATGAGGGAGGTCAGAGTAGCAGAAGACCTGAGTGAGCAGTTATCCAACCTCAGGGCAGCAGGAAACAGAGAGAGGAGAAAGCCAGAGAAGAAGGTCAGGAGGAAGAAGGGATTCAGACCAGGGGTCCCTGCCGGTAACCCTCTCCTTCAGTTAGGCCCGGCCTGGTCTTCTATGATCTCGCAATAATCCTGCCCAGGGATGATCTCATCAACGACTGACCCATTGTTGAAGTCAGAGCCTTCATGAGCCAATCACCACCCATGAACCCAAGAACCACCATTGATGAACATAAGGCTCTGGGCAGACCCTTTACATCTGTGTCATAACACGGCTGAACAAAAGCAGCTGGCTTTGTTCCCCCCATGGGTATGTACATAAAGACTCATATCTGAGCAAGTGCTAGTGCTGAATACACTTCCTCATTTTTCAACTTTGGTTTGAAGAACAGCTCCATGCTCAGACAAAGATAGCTGTAACCTGGAGGTAGACTCTTCTCTACCTGAGCAAAGGATACACAGCCCAGAGAAATTGTAACAACGGGAAAGTGTAGGAATAATCCAGGTAGAAAAAAATCAAAACAAAAAAGAGCTCCTAAATTCTGTGTATAAATTCTACTGAAATTTTGGCTTGATTCCTGACAGTGCATGCACTGGGAAGTTCATTCTCAAAAATTTTTACTTTAAAAAAAAAGTTTTAAAAATCTAATCAGGTCAAACCAGACACATTCTTCTAAGACCCAATTTAAAAATGAGCATCTGAAATGAAGAGACACTTTTCAAAGAAAGAATAAAAGCAGCCAGAGAGCATATGGAGAAATGCTCAACATCACTGGCCATTCAAGAGATGTAGATGAAAACAATACTGAGATTTTATGTCACTCCAGAAAGAATGGCTGCTATCTAGAAATCAACCAGCAGTAAATGCTGATGAGGCTGAGTGGACTGTTGGTAGAAATATAGACTGGTACAACCACTATGGAGACCAGTGTGGAGATCCCTCTAAAAGCTAGGATTAGAGGTCCCCTTTGACCCTGCTATTCCCCCCATGGGTATGTACATAAAGGAATTAAAAGACTCATATCTGAGCAACAAATGTGCACTCATGTTTATAGCAACTCAGTCTATAATAGTGACATTTTGAAACAGTGCAAGTACCCAACAACTGGACATTTGTGCAAAATGGAATACTGATCTTTCATAAAGAATGATGAGTCTGAATCTTATGTACTCAAATGGATGTACCTTGAGGGCACAGGCATAAGTGAAATAAACAGGTCACAGCTATGTAAATATCATATCTTTTCTCTGGTATGCAGGACTGAAGATGTAAATTAGTTCTAGAATGTATGATAGATATTGTGAAATAGAAAATATTCAAAAGTAAAAGGTAGATAATGATAAATATAAAGGAGAAATAAAAAATGTGGTAGTAAAAGAGAAAGAAAATCAAAGCATATGTATATAGGGGTGGGTGGTTGTAAGGTGGGCAGGGAAATGGGAAAAAATGAGAAGAAATAAGTCATGTCATATACTAGTACAAATTTTTAATGTTGAATGTGATCACAGTGTATATATAAAATGTACCAATAAAGATTCACATATACATACATATACATATATATATGTATATATATATATATATATATATATAGAGAGAGAGAGAGAGAGAGAGAGAAAGAGAAAGAGAGAGGGAGAGAGAGAGAGAGAGAGAGAGAGAGAGAGAGAGAGAGAGAAACATAGCTATCAATCCAAAAATTGTGACGGACTGGTGCAGAGATTTTGGATTAATTCAAATTTCTCTAAAATTGTCATTTTCTTCAATTTATTTATTTGAACTCAAACACAAATCTCCTATACACTCATTAGGATACATCTGAAACTTTTGCTGAATTTCTTTCATTTTTTTTTCTTCTTTTACTGGCTATAATTGGGCTGGGACAGTTAAGCATTCTTCTAGGTACTTTGAAAACATTCATCAAAGAAACTTATACAGAGATTCTGAAGCAGCTTCTTCAACAGCTTTTCCTTCTATTGTTCTACTACATTCTCAGTTTCATTGTCACCTGACAGATCTCAACACTGTTTTCTGACATGAGGCCCATCTCAGAATTAATTTAGCAATAACCGATTTTCAAGCAAAGGTTAAAAGATAGGCAAATCTCACTCATACTGCCATTCTCACTTTCAAAAGCATAACCCCTTTAAATTTTTCTGAAATTTTGGTAAATAGAGAGCTCTATTGGATCTTTTCACAACCATTAGTCATGTGTCTAACCATCATATTTTGTCTATTTGAGAGTTTATATAACCAGAATTATTTCAAAACCACAGGAAACTGAATTACCATTATACATATTCATTTACAGCTAATATGGCATTGTTGACTTTTAGGTGGGTAAATCTTACTGAGGTCTGCATGACTAAAGCTATGTACTAGACAGTGCAAATGGCAGATGTCACACTACATTTAAGATTTTACTAAAATATTTTGTTACACATTTAAATATTTAGTTGTTTTCTATTTTACATGGTATTCCTAAAGGTTAGAAAACACCAATTAATTATTTAAATATAACTATAATAACACAAAGCTTTTTTTTCTCTCTTTCACTATTTTCCTGACTTCTTTCTCCATAATGTAATACATTTAAAAATTTATCTCAAAAGGGAACGTGTTACATACAATAGCCCCTACAGAGGCAAATCTAACAGTTGAAAACAAAAACAAGAAGAAAAAGAGATCCTAGTTTTAGGTTCTATAAGCTTCTGAACTTTGCCTTCAGACACTAAGTGTGGTTTTCCAAAGACTATTTAAAAAACATGAAAGATAACTTCTATTTGGTGTAAATGGACTATCACTTGACTTTGAGAACTAAGGGACATGATGTTTACTATTACTCTCAGACACAATAATGTGCAAGTCAAAACAACAAAACAAAGAAAATAGAATCATCCCGGGGTTCCTGACAGCCACTGCTGACCTTCAGCATTCAGCGGGTCGAACACAGTGACCCGAGCGTGGACCTTTGGAGAGTCTGTGGAGGGGGCAGCCGGGTGGAGAGCTGATCAGCAGCTGAACCAGCATCTACGCTTTTTATTAGAGAACATAAAAGTGTCCTTTTATGTCCTTTTATGTGTTCTTTGTAGCCATGGTAATATATTTTCTACCTATTATCTACAAATACAGAGATAAATAAATGGTATTGCTACATAAATCCAAGGACCACACAAGCCATGATCAAAGAAATCATAGGTGATTTATTGTTTATCACTGCATTACTTTTACAGAAATTAATAATCTTATAAGCAACTGTTTTTTAAAAGTAGGGAATTCTGGCACCTGCCTTGCAAATGCAAGGTCCTCATCTCTCCCTGGTACCAAAACACAATGAACTTGTGAAAGGGTACTAAGAAATAATGTTGAAGTATGTAGTTTTTGATCAGTAAGGTGTTAATTTCATCTAAAGAAGAAAATACTCAAAATAGAAAGTTAAGTATAAAATAACCCTGATTCTTTTCTATGTTAAAGATTGTAAAATCACCTCTCCCCATCCATCTCCTTATCCACTTTGTTTCACGTTGATTGTGGGCTGCAGCTATGACCACAACTAAGGGAATTAACGAGATGCTATATCTGAACTGAGGTCAGCAGCACAAAGCAACGATGAACCCTGTGTGTGCTGTGCTCAGCACTCTGTTTGCCTTTTGCGGTGCTCTGTCTGGGATAACATCACACAAACTGTCACCTAGTTTGAAAAACAGGTCTCATGGCAAAAGTCTGAGGGTATCACTGTTCAAAAGTGAATCTGAGGCCTAAACACAGCCACGGTGTGCTAGGAAACTGGTCCCCTCTTGCCCACAGTTGAGGTGACAGTTGCTTTGGCAAACACCTGAACTCTGCCTGGTGATTAGCTCTGAATAAGAATAACATTTCAGTCACACTGAGACTGCTGTCTCAGAAACTGGGATTAGAAATATGACTTTAAACTATTACAGTTTTGTGACTTAAAATTCAGCAATAGAATTCAAATACTCTAGAATTATATATTCCCTTAGAAAGTTTTTCATCAAACTCAGTAATTGCTCACTAGGGAAACTTCATTTCAGTACTTTTGCAAGACGTAAACTAAGCATAGTAAGGTTTTTAGGAAGTGGAGTTGAAAGGCATATTGCTAATCACAAGAAAACAGAATTTGTATTTAAAAATCTTACTGAACACTCACTTTTTTCATTCATTAAGTTTATTACTACATTTTAAGTACACATCGTGATCCCATTCAACACTGGAAATCTGTACCTCTGCATGATATACCCTAGTTCTTTTTTTTTTTTTTCCCACTCCTCTTCTCTCCTTCCCAACCCCTCCACCCCTCCCTATTTTAAAAAGCTTTGTTTCTATTTTTCCTTCTTTTCTCATTTCTTCTTTACTTTCTCTTTCCCACTCCTTCTTTCCCCTCCCCCTTTGAACATTTTAATCCTACTTCACAATATCTATTGCACATTTTGGTCTTCATTTACACTTCAATTTGCTTTATAACTAAATGGATACACTTTAAGTATCACACACCTGTAACCATTCACCTTTAAAAAATTATAAAAAGCTCCTCAAGTGAGGGGCCAGGGAGTTAGCTCAGTGGTTCTGGTGCCTGTCTTGCAAGCACAAGGGCCCGGGTTCGATCCCCAGTAACTACATACCATACTGGGCGTGGAGACTCACGCCCAGCAGCAGCCAGTACCACATACCACAGTGCCGGGCGTGGTGGCTCATGCCTGTCATCCCAGCACTCGGGAGGCAGAGACAGGAGGATTGTGATGTGAGTTTGAGGCTGAGCTCAGGGCCAGCCTGAACTACAAAGGGAGACCCTGTGTCAAAAAAAAAAAAAAGCTCTTCAAGTGTATAAGTGTATAATTCCTGACATTATCAATCTGCCAGATTTCTATGGTAAGTAGAGGAGACATAATGTTATATTAGAACTTCAAGAGGAACCTCTCCCTGAAATGAGTGGCTAGGGAGTATGAAGGGTATAATGAAGCAACAGTCCATGCACTTGTTCTTCCCTTTGGACACTATAAGTCTAAGTGATAATGTGAGAAATCAAGAGGGGAGAGGATAGCAAAAACAAATTATCAAAGCTAGAACATAGACAATAAATGTACAGAAGTTTCCTAATTTCAGGTAGAAGCTAACCAAATGCTAAGTTTCTACATCAGAGCAAAGGATAGATTGTAGTCAGCCTAATTCAGAAAGTTACAAGAAGGCTCAAGGAGATAGTAAATGCTTAAATCCACTTTAAAATGTTGATTCCATCAAAATTTATTGCATTATTAGTCATGCACTATGTCCTGGTTAGGTAGGGGGTGACCTAAATTCATTCAAATGAATTGCAAAAAGGATAAATGGTCAGCAAAAGTAACCACTACAGTAAATCAAGGTATATTCAACTAAATTTTCTCTTGCAATGCTCAAAGAAAATGTAGCCAGAATATTTATAAGAAATAGGCCTAGGCTCCTGTATGACACAGGAAGCTGTCATAACTCTCATTTAATAAATGTAATGTATACTAAGTGGCTAGAAATGCCTATGTTCTGTGACTGCAGTAATGACAAAGACATGTAAAATCTCTCACCTGAGAGAACATACTTGCAAAATGGTATTTACAATGTTTTGCAGACTTACTCCAACCTGGTTTGGAAATTGGCTTCCTGAACTACATGTTGTATGAGTCAGAGCAGTTCATTTGACCAATAAAAACTATTGTATTTTCTCATATATATAAAATATAACATTAACATATCCTTTGCATGCTCTTCATAGCATTTAATAAGACAACATACTCAAAGTGTACCTTACTCAATATTTGTCTCTTAACAGACTAATAATACAACTTATAATTTGTTCTTAGTATAACACACTCAGAGGAAGTTGTTTATCAGGTGCTTTTTAAGGTATTTTGCTCAAGGATTCTAGCCGAGGAAAGTTACTGGGCAGTCTTTAAAACACTGAGTCACTCCTGGCTTTTAGTTTTAAGGAATTCTAGAATGGACTAGCATTGCCCCAAATGCGCCGCACTTCCAATGACTCCTTGATGGACCGCGCCTGGACCATGCTGACCTTGCTCCTGTGGCGTACTCTTCCCTCTGAGTCACAGCATAGCTCTCCCTCCGCAGCCTCTTCCTGTAGACCTTTTTATCATGATGGTCCCATTTAACCCTCAGTGGTTTCCACGGTGACATTCTTGGTTCTTTTCATCCTTCTATGCGATATGTTCATATTTCTCTCTCTGAACTGAGAGTTAGTTTTTCTCTTTGTCACATGTCCTCTACACTTGTCCAGTTTCATCCTAGGCATGAAGTTTGTGTTTACATTCTGTGTCTGAATTTACTAATGGAAAAGTCACTAAAACTTGTTGAACTCGGGCTTCGCTGCTAACCTAACAGTGATGGCTTTTCTGTGGCTATTGTATGAGATTAGTTGGCGTGATAACTAATGGGGCCTCAGAGATACTGACAATGCTGGAGATTTCTGGGGCCATTGTCATCTTCCTCTCCATCATCAACATGGTACCACATGCAAACGCACAGATGGATAAGGGGAATTTGTAATGTATTAGACATGCATATCTTTCATGGTTCACAAAACGCTTATTAGAGTATCTAGAAGTTTCTGAAGTTAAAGTATTTTAGTTTCCTTTTTTTTTTTTTTTTGCTTATTAATCTGTGGTATTTGACAAAGAACATCTAATTTAAGCAAGTTTCCTCACAAAGGAATAAATAAAAGTATCCATCTCTTTAATTGGTATCAAAGTGAAATAAAATAATGAATGTTACAGTACTGAGGGTCAATGGCAGGATTATGGCACATGCTCAGAAACAGTATATATTAAAAAAGCATATATAGCCTTTAAAACTTGAATATGAATTTTCTTGGCTTATTTTTAAAAGTTTTAGTTAACCACATTTTTATCTAATGGATTTAAGCTTTATCAGGTGATATTTTCATGTATTTCTGTACATTGATATGATTATTATCAAATTAATGTATCCATTATTTAAGAGTTACCATGTTTGTATTTATATTTGTCTGTGTGTGATGCAAGCATATGAAATATATTGACTTATTTCCTGTATATTATAATACTATTAATTATAGTTATATTGGACATTAGATTTCAGGCTAATTCATTCTATATAATGGCAGTCCTTTAGTTGATATTTTCCCATCTGAGCCCTTGTCAACATAATTATAACCATTCTATTCATTCTTTCAATGTATGAGACCTTTATATTTCTAAAAAAAATTGTTTAAAATTATGTAATATTTATTTTAATTGATATATAAACACATAAAGATCATGCAAGGAGTACTATATTACATTTCAAGGCATATATTCACTGAATAGTATTTAAATGAGGTCAAATATATATATTTCCTCAAACATTTGTCTTTTTTTTTTTTTTTTTTTTTTTAGGTTTTTTGAGACAGGGTCTCACTTTGTGGTTCAGGCTGGCCCTGAGCTGAGCCTCAAACTCACATCACAGCATTCCTCCTGCCTCTGCCTCCCGAGTGCTGGGATTACAGGCGTGAGCCACCACGCCCAGCACTGTGGTATGTGGTACTGGTTGCTGCTGGGCGTGAGTCTCCACACCTAGTATGGTATGTGATTACCGGGGAATTGAACCCAGGCCCTTGAGCTTGGAAGACAGGCACCGGAACCACTGAGCTAACTCCCCGGCCCCCATTTGTCATTTTTTTATGGTGGAAGTTTCAAAATCCTTTCTTCTACCTTTGTGAAGTACATACTAAAAAGTTATGTGACCTACTTTGCAAGTGTGTGAGGCCATGCTCTATGTCTAACATAGTTCTCTTAGCATAACTGTCTTCATATTTGTCCCTGTTATGAAGAATCACAGAATCTCTTTTCTAAATTCTCCAGTAGAACTGAAAAATTCTCTAGTCCACATCTGCCATCCATGTTCACTGCAACATTCTTCAAGACAGCTATGAGGCAGAAATAATCCATCTGCCAATGAATGCATGAATTTTTATCCACTTCCTTTTTTTCCCAGAGGGGAGGTATCACATTGTGTCAGCACATGTTCCGGTTGGTCTTCTCTGTAATAGTTACCATTTTGGTAATAATGTCTGATTGATAATTGTGGGAGATTTAAAATTCCTTTTTAGAGGTCACTTTCATAATTTTTAACATGTAGTCATTACTTTTCATTATTTAAAGGAATGAATTTACACTGGTGTCAAATTAAGCAATTAAGAAAAGTATTTATAGATAGACAATTACATTTTTCACTTTCTTACATGAAATACTCAAATTCCACGAATGGATTTCAAACATTTTTCTTTAGAGCTGGTATAATAAGAACTAATACCAACCGTGCTCTGTTGGAGGTCATCTTGAAAGTTTGATTTTGTAAGTTGTCCTTGACTTGTCCTTTATGTTTGCCTAAAGATAGCCTTGTGAGAAAATCTTGTTGGAGAACAGTGCCTGGGCCAATGACCCCTTGAGACATTCTTCAATGAGCTTCTTATGTTGCACTTGTTATTCTGTGAGGAAAGGTACAATTGCGAGTTTACCCTCCTGTACATGTTGTCTGTATTCTTCAGTTTATCAGCAGGAAGGACAGAAGGACAGGAAGAATAGCCAAACTGTGTTGGGATGACGCATTCCTTTGTGCATATACACTGTATAACCAGGCTTGCAAAGCCTAGGTGTCTGTAGTAAGTTCTAATGGGACTACTCTGTACAATGGCAAAGAGCGTGGCTCATACAGAACAAAGGATGTAGACATCTTATATAGTCAGAGTGGGGAGGGGAGTGGGAATAGTGTAACTAGAGGCAGAAAGGCACCATACACTTCTCTAATTGGTCAGTTTCACTATGACAGGGTAATGACATCAAAGGTCAAAGGGGAAGAGGAGTGTCTCTGGCTGAAGGAGCCATTCTGGCTTTGTTCCCGGTGAGCACAAGGTATTGTGGGAAGGAGTGTGGCATCTCACCGCAAAGTGCCGTGAGGAATATGGTATTTTGACTGAGAAAAGCCACCTGGCTCTATTCTGAACCAACAAACCTATCCTTTGCCATTCAGAAAACCAATCTGCATGAACCTTTATTTAATTAGAGTTCTCCCCAAGTCTTTTCCTTCCTAAAATCTGAGTTTTTACCATTTATAAGCATAATCATCAACCTTTGCATTTTTAGGAAAATATGCATCAGTGAATGTCTTTTTAATAATTTTCTTTTTTATTTGGAAATATTTAAAGTAAAGCATTTATATAGCACATGTTTTACTTTGCAGTAAGCCTTTATGAACCGTTTAGACCACAGTTATCAGCTGACAGAAAACATATATTTCTTAGGGTTTTGAAAATATTTTTGAAGAGCTGAACTTATAAGGTAGTAGGACTATTAAGTGCATTCCATTTTTATTGTCAAAGAATTTCAGTTATAAGTTATCCTTTTCACCTGTATTTTTTTCCAATAGGTCCCTGGAAATAATCATATCTTTCTTGTCTGAGAGGAACTAGAATGATCCTTGATGAGAACCAGCTTTTCTTTCTGATGCTGTGATTTACACTGAGTAGCAGTAATCAGCCAGTAATGAATCAGTCAGCTATGTATAGTTCCTTTTCTCCTTCTATCTCACTAGCAAAACTACACAGCAACTGGTTAGGTACATTTTCATTTTCTTCCTGTTGTGATTTGTAACTTATTTTTGAGTTCCAAATGTGCATGTCAGTAGGTGCATCTCTAAAGTTGTTTTAAGTGACTATATATATATATATATATATATATATATATATATATATGTCACAATGGTGAATTTTCTTTACTGAGCACATACAATATGTT
This sequence comes from Petromus typicus, assembly GCA_004026965.1. Taxonomy (NCBI): domain Eukaryota; kingdom Metazoa; phylum Chordata; class Mammalia; order Rodentia; family Petromuridae; genus Petromus; species Petromus typicus. Next base: position 15,310 of record PVIR01021132.1, read on the forward strand.
AAATGATATTCTTATCAGACTAATATACTAATTGATTTAAACTTTAAAGCATTCATTAGCATTACCATTATACTTGCTTCACAGTTGATAAGTATGAAACAGAAAAATTAACTCCGTTGAAAATGAAATGTCTCTATCAAAATAAGTGACCTCCAGACAATGCCCTATTTAAGGTACACTACCTTGATTGACTCATCTGAATATAAATGAAGATAAAATTCATATATGAAAAGGAGAAATAGAACCAAGTCAGCTTCTGACACTACGAGGAAGAGATTTATATGATACAGCACTTTAAAATAATTAATTTCAAGTTACAGCAAATAATATCTCAGATCTTCCAAAGATCCAGAGTCTGGTTCGCTCTCCTAGGATAAGCATCTTCCCAATGTTAGTGTCTTCCATCTTTAGTACTTAAGGATATATACCCTCTTTTACTTAGGATGGAAGCAAATGAGTTTGGTTATAAACTCATTTATAAACTATATAAAAATAACTATATAAAAATAACTATATCAAATATAACTAAAGAGAAAGTAAGTCTTCCATAGAAAGAGGGGAAGTAGCTCTACTGGAATAATTTAGAATGTACAGACTATATTTATGGGAAATTTAAAGAGTCATAAAAACACTTTAAATCATTCACTTTCACAGTCTATAGGTTTATGCAAACTCTATAGTACAGACGCTACCATAGACTTTTTCATCAGTTTCCTCTGATTTTTAGCAATATACATAACAATGTGTGTGTTAAGTTAAAGCTTCCCTTCCCTTCATTGTCATTAAATATGCTCCAGTTTTATGATGATTCAGTTTATCCATTAATTTTTTATTCCAGTATCCTGCCCAGAATATTGTATTTTGCTTGATTTTATTCTCTGACAAACTGTGATATTTCTCAAGCATTTGTTAATTTTTATAAGTATGGAGGTTTTCAAGAAAGCATATCTAATACTTTAAATGACAATTCAACTTGAGTTTGCTTTTTATACTCTCAAAATTAGACAAAAGTTATGAAATTAGGGTGGAGTGAAATAAATATGGGGCAAATTTCCATGCACATTATGGAAAGAGGGACATGATATGGAAATTTCTCAACACCAACCCCAGCAAATACTGGAGTCAGTTGAGGTCAGGCGAGTGAGTCTAGCCCAGAGGCCCTGTGCTTTCTGCCCACACTCATTAGAAGCAAATCCCAAAGTCCTGTTCAGCATCAAGCACAAAGATACTGGACTCAGCACCTGACTATGCCAAGGATCAATAATTATGTTTGTGAATTCTTCTGTAGGTTAGATTTTTATTTTTCCTCTGTAATTTTAATTCAATTATTTAGTTGCATGAATATAGACTCATAAGTATGTATTCTGCTTTTTGATATAATATAACTAATATCATCATCAATCTCTTTTGCTGCTTAGTGTTGATTACTGGGAGATCATTTGGGTTGACTGTGTGAAAATATAAAATTTATAATGCTATAAATTCTATAAAGCTTTGAAAATATAAAATTTGTAATCAGTCTACCGAGAGGACAAGTGAACTCATCCATGCCCCAGTCATGAATCCTGACAAGGAAATGTACAGGAAGAACAACTCCACCCCACCCCCAGCGCCCTAAAGCAGCCTTTCTGTGGTTTCCTTCTACCATCTGGGCACACTGCACCTGTGAAATTCTGTTCCAGTGACAAAAAATTCCAACCTAATCAGAATTATTTGTTTTCTTTCCAGATGAGTGGAAAAAATAAAAACCATCTTATAGCTCTCCTGGTAGAGAAAGGCACGCACCCATGCTTTTATTAATTCGGATAGCTTATTTGTAGATTCAGACATATTTATATCTGCAGGGAAAAGACAAACATGTGGAGAGAATTTTGTTAAAATTCCTATTCAGGAACAAACTCAGTTCCCAGGAGAAGCTTTTGGGTTAAAAACCTCTGCGGGGCTAGCTTCCCCTGCAGCCAACTGAATCGCTCCTGGAACACAGACTTCGCAGTGAGCATGCTTTAAACTCCCAACTTCCAGTTAAACATTCTCACCTTTGGAAGTGATGTAGATTCATTCCTTGGATGTGATCGTTTTCTTTTGTCCCCAAGTTAACCATGATTAACATTTTATAGGACCAGACCCACTTCTGTTGTAACAGGTTCTTATTGGTATCTCCAAGGGGCACCTGGAAGATCAGGGCGATGGCATCTCTCCACCACTGTGAGCTGTTTAAATGAAAAGGTTTATATAAAGGAAGGATGATAATTTTATCACTAAAGAGGTGCCTACTATAAGGGAGATTTACACACACACAAGCCCAGGGATCACTCACGCCTTACAGACTTTTTGTTTTGTCATTGAGGAGTCACCTCCTAACTGGGTACAGAGTAGAGGGACAGTCTCTGAAGGCGCACAGCATTCTGGGAAAGGGGGGAAAGTGCAACTCTGTCAGTCACAAGTGGCAGGGGAAGGTTAACTTCATAAAGTTAACATGTAGCTCCCATATCCTCCTATCTCACTTAAATCATTTCTGCCTTACTAATAATACCTAAAACATTATAATATAAATGCAAGGAAAATAGTACTCACAAGAACTATTGACAAGAAAAGTTGTAAGTATTCAGTATACATGCATTTAAAAAATATTTCCAATCCTCTCTTTATTGAGTTTATGAATGTAGGACCCATGGATAGGGAAGGATGACAATATTTATAGATAATCTATCAATTTCTTTTATAAGGCTCCCAGATTTTATCACTTGAGACAGTTAGCTGCTCTAACTACACAACGTGTGATACCCACAGCTGTAGGTTGAAGTCCTGACTCTCAGCATGCAGGATAAATCCTTCAGGAGATGTATTACTCAGCACTTCCATGGCTAGGACTGGATACCAGATACCCATAATTTAGCTGTTGGAGTTTCACAGATTTCTGTCCATGATTAGCTTTCTCTAAAGCAGGAACATCGTGGGAGAAGGTTGATACATATCAAAACTGTTTTATGGCAGAGAGGAAGGGGACCATGTACAATACCTGAGGTTACACCACCATGACCCTTCAAAGCACACACAGAAGTATGATTTCCTAACCTTCTCACTGATCCTCAAGGCAAACAAGTGGACAGTTAAGCTTAACCATCACAGGGTTGTTAAGGACTAGGTCACATAGGTACCAGGAACTAGAAAGTATGTTTGTTGGGGTCTGGGACCACATGATCCACGTGATCCAGTGACCCAAGGTTGCTGCACCTTGCTTAACCTGTTCTTCTCACACAGTTACCTTAAAAAAATTTAACCTGTTATTTGTTTTTCAAAATATCTTTCAACTCTTCTTGTTTTTCCAAGGGCTGCTTGCCTTCCTTTCACTTGCTAACAAAAGCGGGTCAACCATGGAGATCGCTGAGTTTGTACATGATAAGCTGGCTCCTCCCAGTCTCCTGTGTACATGGAGATATCTTTGTCTTTCTTCATTACTCATTTACTACTCCTTGGCAAGTATCCAGGGGTCAGATCAACCCTGACAATATTATAGGTAGAAAGCTAGTTAGGAATATGACAGGCAGACAGACAGGGCAGACCCTTGGAGGAAACTCACAAGAAAAGACTGTTACAGAAAATCCTGGAAAACAGTGACTGATTGAGGCCTCATTCTTTTGAATAGCTAAGTCAGTGAGGAGTCAAGGTATAGACTTACCTCCTCCCTTCCCAGGAATGTAGCAATTGTAAATTTTCTGGGACAAAGGGCCAAGAATCTGGCCCACCTGGAGAGCCTCCTGATGGGGAGGGCCCTGTTGACTTAATTTTTCATTGGACCACATTTGATCAAGATTGCTGAAACAACTGTACTTGTTATAATTTCATTGGTTTGCCCATTTCTTTTGAATCTTATTGGAAGCCCCTACTTTGAACCCACCTCACGTCACGGTTTTAGCCCTTAAATATCCCCTAGAAGAGACAACCCTGGGTTACCCACCTTCACCTTTCCGGGTTCCCCCTTCTATCTCTCTTAGGCAGAAGCTTTCTTTCAATAAAATTTTCCTACTCAAACCTCCATCAGTCGTTCTTAAAATTCATTCTTCTATTTTAGAGAACACAAACTCGTGTTTTAAGTGGAGAGCTAGGCTTTGCTCTCCTGTGTCAACAAGGAGTAATCGAGTTTACATAAGATCACAAGACTAGAGCCCTAATCTGGTAGAGTTAGTGCTGAGAGTTCTCTCATCTCTCTCCCTTTCTCTCTCTCTCTCTCTCTCTCTCTCTCTCTCTTTCTCTCCCTCCTCTCTCCTCTTCAAGACAAAACCAGAAATCAACTGCCTATACGTCAGAAATAGAGCCCTCACCACACCAAAATCTGCCAGATTTTGATTGTTCTTCTCTTTCTAGTCTTTTGTATCCAGTACATGGGCCAAGCTACTCAAACCTTTGCATACAAAAATGTTCCTTATACATAGTTTGTGACATTTCATACACTTTCATAACATTTTCTTACTGAGGCAGAGCTATAGAAAATGACCACAGAACTTAATACATAGTCATTAGGAAAAAACAGTGGATAGATGGCAAACAATTTTTCTGCTTTTGATTTATTCTTCTCTCATAATTCTATATGGAGAATAAGACAAAATTGAATAAGTAAGTTTTGTTTGTTGGCAAGTTTGACCCATGGCATGATTAATGTATGCTGTTTCATAAAACAAATAGCAGCACAACATACAGGTTCAAGGTGATCCAGCATACAAAGAAAGATTTTAAACACAGCTGTATATCTTATACAGGATTTTGATTAATTCTACTGCATGATATTCTTATCAAAACACAACTATAGTGCAGATAAAACCATAAGTGCTGTATCATTTGACTCACTATCAGTAGGAGTAACTTCTGTGTAGAATGGTCCAACATGTGACTTGAGTCCTTTGCTCATGAGTACCCATTACAGATGCATAAGAAAATTCTATCCTTTGGACTCTCTTCCTCCATATTTCAAACAGTTTCTCTTAAATTTTGTCTATTTCTTGTCCTCATGAGATAGTATCTCAGCTACACCCTTGAAGCTGCAGCTTCTGGTCCATATTGCAAGGTGAGTCGGTACAACGGGCAGAGAATGTATGATTGAGATTCTGCTCCCTTCATTGTGAGCTTCATGGAAGCCCATTAGCTTCACCAGCCCTAGAGTGTCAGATATCATTGGGAGACCAAGTATCTAGACCAGTTATTAAAAAGATAAGAAACTCAAAGAGGAACCAAATGACCTTTTAGACCTCATTATAAAGTCAACAGAATATTTATGAACCCAGAGTATCTGACTTGAATTTTGTATTATGTAAATTTACAAATGGGGTGACATTGGCCCAGATATTTACTTCTCATTGCTAAACCAGAGATCCTAAGAGTGAACTGGTTATAAAATTTACATGAGAAATTGGGTATATATATATTCATATACATATAAAATGTACCAGAGCATGACACAAATACATATCAACTATCATGATTGTCTTTATTGCTGTTGTCTTATCAAAAGTAAGAGGGAATAATTGGGCTGGAATGAGCAAACATCAGCTAAGCAGAGAGAATATTGATTTGTGAGTAGAAAATGTGGAGGTCATAGTGGGAAGAGTCCTGAGGAAAGAGCCCATCTCCAAGCAACAAATTAAGGCTCAAACTTGAATAGACTTTATAAAATATGCTTTATATGCTTTATAAAGCATAAAATATGCTTTATAAAATATGCATATATATGCAATTATACCTTGCCTTAATTGCTTCAAGTACATTTATTACTTCATACTCTCTTCAGATAGCAGAATTCATATTTCTGGTTTATAGATTCTACAGGAAAAATAGCTTGGTGAAATTGTATGGAGTGTATATTGGTTCACTAATTTAATCCATCCTATGGTTCTGGGGAAGATGACCACAGTTCCATCACTCCCCAGTGAGTGATATGTGAATGGAAGCAATGTTTTTAGAAAAGCTGATTGAGAACCACATTGTTAGCAAACAGAAGCATTTGTGAGTGGAAGTCCTACTGAACTTCCGTATGCATGAACAGTGCTGCATACTCCTGCACATAGAGAGGCACTTAACACGTGTGAACCATGATGTCAGTGGAAGAAGTAAAGAGAGTCAGCCAGTCAATGACCAGTTGACTGGTTCAGTGGAGTTTGTGGCAATAAAGAGCTATAGTTTTGTGTAGAGATTTCGGAGGTCAGACTCCTGACAAATCCCCTCAGTTTAAAGTTCCTTTAGCATTTACTAACCCTGTGAACTCAGGAAATGTATAAAGAAAACTCTGCATTTTGGTTTCCTTACCAAGAAGAAAGGAAACCCTTCCTTCCATTTTTGTTGACCCAAAAATGATACCCATCAAGAAATATGAGGGGAGGATGGTACAAAGTACCTGAAATGTGATGTTTCGCCACCTTGAGCAGTGACTTTTATGTATATATTTTAAATACGTAATCATTACATTCACCTTAGGGAATTGGTACATCAAATATTACATCTTAATTATTTTCTGTCACATTTTATATACACATCACGATTACCTTTACTTCTATTTCTCCTTCACTGATTGGAATTTCACAGACAGACCACCTCCAAGTAAATATCTTGAGAATAAAAATAAGTTTCTTAAATTTTGCTTTTTAAAAAGTGATATTTTCTAGTGATTAATTCTCACCTACTCTTGCCCTTGTTTCAGAAGATGAAGGATTTTTTATTATGAAGAATTTAGGGGAAGACACTGGCTCAAGAGGGAAGATCTCAGGAGGCAGAGGCAGGAAGATTGCTGTGAGTTGCCTGGGCTACATAGTGAGCCCAGGGCCAGACTGAACTACAAAAAACAAGACCCTATGTGAAGAAAAAATGAGGGAAAATCAAGATCATCCACTACATTAACACACAGTTTCATGGGACACCATGAGTCGTTTGCTATATGTACCTTTTATATTTTTCCCCAAACATCTGAAACCTCATTGTAAAACCAATTGTGAGGCACAGCCCAGTCAATTATTTGATGATATAGATGGTAATACTTCTTTCTCTGTGAAGTTCCACATTTCCATCTCCAAGTCCAATTCTTTGGTATATCTAGAGTGCAGTGAGGGATTAAGAACCTTCAGCATGAAAACTCCAAATATTCCAATTTTGGGGAAAGGATGCTGAGGCTCAGCTACATCAGGAAGGAATTATAAGTGTCCACAAAGTGGATAGAATATTGTACATCACTATGCTCATGAGCACTGGCTCATTTGACTGGTAACAGAGTTAAAAACCAGTGTCTAGGAAGCCAAATTTCTTAGAAGTATTGCATGGTTTTCTGTGCATGCCAGATGAAAGGGTATTTGGATGGGCTACCCTGAACAAATTCAGAGCGAGCAAAGTGTAAATGCGTTTTGAGCAGTTGTACTCAAATCTCCAGAACAGGAACAGAGTGGGAACATGATTTTGTGATGTACTTTTGATAAGCCGCTTAACTTTACAGAAGGAAGGAAGCTTCACAGAACAGACTGAAACTCCCTTTCCAGTGTATTCCATGAGGAGACTGGAAACAGCCACGTTTGTGTAGCTAATGCTGCAACAACTGCTTAGGAAACGGCTAGTTCTCTAATGGGTGGATATTGTAGTCAGTCCCTGAACATGGTTTGTGAAAGGAAATTAGAACCTGCAATTTTTAACTATTTAAATGTCAAAGCCTAGGGAGCTGTCACTTTGCAAACTCCACACTTTCTCTTCTAAAATGATCCTGAAGTCCCATCTACCAGTGTTTTTCTGAAGCAAATGTTCACACTTATTGCATAGGAAAAGACATTTAACAATTTTGATACTACTAATTAGTATGCTGACTATATTAGTACTGTGGTAGAAGATATGGTCAAAAATATCTCAGGAATGGGTTGTAAATTCATTTGGCACAGTGAAAATCAAGTATAAGAGAAGAATTTTCACATCTAATCCATATAAAGACTATTACAGTGCATATTATAATGCTTGGTTTAATTCCCTAGGAAATGTGCTTATGAAACATATTTAAAAATATGGACACAACAGTGCTTTAGAAGATTTCATGTAATAGGTAAAACAAAATTTTGACAAATATTTATTGATTTAAAGACACATTTATCATTTAGTACCTACAGGATGCTAACTTTGTGACTGAAACTGAGAATTTATGTGAGTGAAAACCGATCATCAGCTCTGGGAGACAATCATGACTTGCAGCATGTACCAGAACACATGCAAAGAGACATGATCATGATCAGTGTACTGTACAGACAAGACAGACCCTACATCAGAGTCATCAGGGGAAAGTCAATCAGAATGTCTTCTACAAGGCACATCTAAGCTGGTTACTATTTAAAAGGAGGTGAATTTCACCGCAAATAGAAAGCACACCTCAGTGGGAAAGATCAGTGCACTAGGAAAAGTAGCTCTTTTAATACTGAGTGAAGGATAGATGTAGGTAGAGAAGTGGGAAGGGATGAAAAGAGTTGATAGCTGGACTCTTCTGAACCATGATGGGCAATAGAATTTTGTTTCACTGTAAGTCATTAGCATCCACCTGCCCCAACCACTGATCCTACATGAGCAACAGTCTTGAAAGAAAATGCAGCAGATTAGATTTTTGAGAGAGTTACTGTATCAGTCTGCTTACACATTGATGGCCAAAAATAACTGACACCCACAATTCAAAGATGGAGAAGTTTATTGAACTCATGTTTTCATAGGATTCAGACTGTGACCAGCTAGCTCCAAGACAGGAGGATCTTGGTAGAAATCCTGGTAGACCAAAGCTACTTATTGAATGGTGACATAAAATCAGAAGAGGAAAAGGGACAGACATAAAGACTACAGCCCAAACACACCACCAAAACAAGGCCTCCGATATCCACACAATCACACCTCTGATATTTTAAGCAACTACCAAGAAAATGAAGTGGACAATTAAGTTTACCACCACATCCTACCTATTTTCAAAATGACACAATATCAGATATACTTAAACCATATTTAATTCCAAATAAACAAAGTAACAATTTAATATTTATACCTTAATTTGTACAAATATCCTTCCTAGGACTGGTCGTACAATAGTACCTTCCCTAGAGTCTCAACAGCTTCAGAATTTCTCAAAAGTGCATATCCAAAGTCTTCTAAGACTCAATATGAACACTTAGCTGTGAACATCTGTATAAATTAAATTAGAAATCCCAAGATACAATGGCACAGATGAACACTTCTAATCTAAAGAAAGGAATAGGGTAATGGAAAAGAATTAAACTAAAACAAAATTGAAAACCTACAGACCAGGCATCACATCCAGTAGCTCCAGGACCACAATCCAGGGTATTCTGTGGAGATGTGAGCTCTAGAGAACCTGGACATCTCTAGGTCTTTGCCCCTGCTAGGTGAAGCTCTTATAGTTTTTCTCTGCAGCTGAACCTTGTCAATGCCAGCAGCTTTCCTAGAGCAAATGGTGTATGATTCAATGGCCTAGGATCTCCAATGCACCTTTGGGATTCATTTTCCCAGCTTAACACATTGCTCTCTCCTAAGTTTCTTTTCTGGCCTTCCAGATCTTCCTTAGAAATATAATCGGAAGCTACTATGGCCCCATATCTCTTATAGTCTGCATGTCTCCAAAACTTGCCTCAGTTAGGGGGTGTCAAGTTTAGCCAGCAGAATTGTGCAGAAGTCAAGGCTCTTTGGTTCCATGGTAATAGCAGCTTCTGATGCCTGGAGGGCTGAGCATGAAGACATGAGTCCCATGGAGTATCGTAGGTGACAGGACCCAGCACAGGTCCTAGGATCTGCCTTCTTGAGTGAATTATTTATAGCTAAATGTACTTTGTGAGCCCACAAGGGGTCTTGCTGACTTCTGAAGTGCTCCCCTTTTGTTCATGTTCCAGTTGCAAGCAATTGGTTTTCTTTCTAGCAGCACTAATCTCTTCAGCAATGATACCTTCTTTGACCTCAGCTTTGCATATGACTCAAATTCACATTTTTCAAGTATTCCACTTTCAAATCCTAATTTTCACTATAAATCTGAGTTGAAGCACCAGCAGTTCCCTTGACCTATCCTAATATTGAGTTGCCTCAGAGTGCACCACTCTTAATTTCTGACTTACAAAGTCTCAGGATATGGGAAACATGTTATTTTTTTCACAGGGTAATATATATGGTCTCTTGACCAATAGAGTTCTTGTTTCCAACTGAATACTGTCTGGACTTCTGTTTGGGTCTGATCTGTGCTCCACTAGGACTCACCACTCAAGCCCTTCTTATGCCCTTTTAGGGCATCTTTAGCCGGTATCTCTGAAGTTTTCCAAAATTTTTCCTGCAAACTAGTTACGAAGGCTTCTAAAACACAAGGTCAGATGCCATCACAGCAGTGACCTCATTGCTCTTCTGTTTTCTTTATTGTCAGCTTTCACATCGGTGTGAAATTTTACTCTGCTCCACAATTTAAAGAAGAACCAGTGTACTCGACTCATGATTTCTGAAGATTTAATCATCTTTGGCTGACTCTTCAACAGAAATATCATGGCAGGATCACGTGATGTAACAAAGCTGTTAAATTCATGATGGTAAAGAAGCAAGAAGGGGTCCATGCCTGGGAAGCAGGGGTCAGGACTCATATATATTTCCCTAGGTCACATCATCAAAATCCACCCAAAACACCTAAAAATGACCTTTACCAATCTTGTAGGTCAATGATAGTGAAACTTTCAGAGACCAACTGCTTAAACTGGAACCTCAAGTCAACTTATTTATTGCAAAGTGCCAACACTGCAATTAAACCTGAATATTGGCTCGTGGGACGACTTAACTCATGACACAGAGAGCTCCACATCCCTGCGGCAATGTGCATGCCACAGGTTCACTACTGTTCTTGATAAGCCAACCAAACAAGTTGACAGACAAGCTTAATTCTTGCTGTTGGGTAAGTTTACAGAAAAACAGATGTAAAAAAAAAAAAAAAAGCTGCTTCCAAACAAGTCCTTCAAAAATTGAGCCAAAATCCAGGCTACTAGAAAACAAAAAAATGATCTCAAAAGGTCATTGCTGGTATTCAATAAAGTCTCCAAATTCTGAAATGTGCTATGTTATATTATCAAATATACACTATCTGTTGAGTCAGTTTTTCTTATAAAATGCAACTAGAATATGGTGCTTTATAAAAGTGGCAAATTTGAAAAGAGATGGCAAATGGAAATGTTACTGTTTTTTTTTTAGTTCACTGGAAGTTGCAAAAAGAGGAGATCTGCAGTAAAGCAATGATATGGTTCATTGGGACTGGCTGAGGAACATACGCCTTTGCAACACTGGAAAAGACAACAGGGGCTGGTGATTAGGACACAAATTGAAGGCTGAGGAAGATGTGTGTGTGTGTGTGTGTGTGTGCATGCACGCACATGCATGCAGCTTTTCCCTACAGACCAGCAGAGCAGCTGGAAAGATGTGAACAGAACTAGCAGCAAGGTGAGCTTGGCATTCAGGTGTGAGATAATTGAGGGGAAAAAATAAAAAAGAATAAGAATCATATAAAAAGATGTTTGATGATTTGTTTTAGGAAAAAATAAATCAATGGAAAGAGAAAAGTAGGGAAGATGGAGAAATAGAAACAGAAGTTTTAGAACTTAAAAAATTTGGCTAAAGAAGTCATGCCAAAAAATCAGGCCAGTCATGAGGCCCAAAGGCAGGGCCAATGGAAATCAAAAACTTTGGATACTATTCTTGGTGTGCATTTGGGTGATACAATGGAGATGTGAATCCTCTTGCAAATTAATTAACTTCCATGCCATTTGAAAAGCCAGGAAAAAATGCATATCAAGAAAGGTCAAATTTCAGATAGGTTGAAATAGATCATGTTGAACCTATTGAAAGAGGTGAAGGGATTCCATAATAGAAAATTGGCAATGTTGAAAGACACACATCTGAGAAAATTAGATGTCAGTGGCAAGAATTAGAAAAAGGTAAATGAGAAGAGACAAACTAATCTCTTCCTAAATAGAAGCAGCAGAACATATTATGTGGTGCAAAAAAATGAGGTGTGAACTCATGGACAAGAATCATTCTTATACAAAAGTACTTGATAGAAGACAAATGCAAATCCCATGAGTTTATGTCTGGCCAGCATGGAGCACACCCAATCTTAGATGATCATTGTATGTTGGCTAACTTGGAGCAGTAGAGCTAGTATACAGAAAAAAGAGAGGAAGGAAAAGAAAAGATAGTGATGGAACTAGGAAAGTTCTCCTTCCAAGGTGTGCAGAAATAAGAGAGATTCCCTGATATCTTATGGCAGAAAATGAGTCAGGCTCACTGAGCTCATACTTTGGAAACTGTCACAGCTACCCTGTGCTGCTGGTGCAGCAGCATTGCAGCCATAAACTCTTCCAAAAGATAAATATGTCAGTATTCAATCTTCAAAATAAGTACCCCAGAATCTCTCCTTCACAGAGGAAGATTAATGAATTTTTCCTTGATAAAATTCAGCTCTTCTCTAATCCAGGTGTCTCCAGACATTAACTCTTTTCCTACAAGGAAAAAAAAATCAGTTAATGAAACAACAGTATAATTCTGAAGGTGGGACAGGAATGAACCAATAGAGGAACTGATGTTCATCGCTTTCTCTCCTTTGTGCCTGAAGCAGTCCTCAGATTAGAAGTTCCAGCCAGAAAATCTCACTGTGAGCTCAGTGTTACAAACTCTCCTCAATAAGAATAGCCCTACATCACTAAAACTATGCATCATGGTCTCAAAAGTGTATAAATAATAGCTGATGTTAGATCCTCATTTAAAAAAAAAATAAATGAATATATAAAACAGAGATTGAGCCTCAGAAAAGAAATCAATGTCAGCCAAGATTTAGTCTTCCACAGCCTATGTTGCTTTTGAGCAGTGTATCACTTACCAAGTAGAATGAGGAGGTTAACTTGATAGACCTCCAAGACCATAATCATTATTGTCTAAAAAATCAGGTTTCTGAGATTTTATTATTTCATAAGCATCCTTCAGTTTTCATTAAGACAGTGACATAAAGATTTTTTGTTTCTTTCTGGGAGAACAAACACTTAGGTGGTCAAAGGCATGCAGAGAAGATGAAATAATCCCTTCTCCTCTGAACTTACTAGAGATGAAGGGAAATCATTTATGTATGATCTCACTGGCCTTCGTGCAGTATGTCTTCACATTTACCACCTGCTCATATTCTCAGAATGCAGAAGGAATATTTTAGAAATGTGTGTTCATGAATTGATGTGTTCAATACAAGTTTCCCATGAATCATTTTTCCTCTTCCCTTGCCTGGCTGTGGTCCCTGCTGGCCAGGTGAGTTTGCTCATGCAATCTGCTTTGATCTATGGGCCATCAACAACCATAACACAGGCAGAGACTTGAGATTTGGGTCTCTGAAATGCTGCCCATACATAAAAGTGCCAGAGCAGGGCCAACTGGAAATGGGCCAGTTGTCAGAACTGAAGGGTGAGGTTGTTACTGGTCATTCTGAAGAACCGTAACTCCAGCCACCAGCATGAGACTTTAGCACTGTCCAGGAGGGACACAGAGTAATGTACAGGATGGTTCTTTAATCCACTTCACTTGAGGATGATTTGTTAGACATCACTCATTTAATGCTACAATTACTTTTTGTCCCATTTGTCAATAATGTGATTATTGTCCTTATTTTTAACTTCACTTGTGATACGTCTTCTCTGTAGCATGTCTTATTCTCTATAGTTAGAATTATTAGCCCAATTGTTGACAGTCTTTAAATATCAGCATACATTCAATGCTTTGTAAAGCATAAAATGTGCTACTCATCTTCATTTTCCTACAGTCAACAAACTTCTCTATCTTATTTGCACTATGTACAGTTTAAGTTACACCATGTCTAACAACACTGAGTCAATGTGATTTTCTGTGAAGTCACCTGGTGATAAATTGCAACTTTCATATGAAAACCTCACACTGTGCCAAAAGGTGTGTTCAGCTGAAGATTATCCACATGTGAGCAGAAATATTTCACATTTTGATTTAGTCATGAGGAATTCTTCTGCACACTTTCTCATGCTTTTCTTGTATGTTTTTTATTTACTTGTGCTTTAAGATATCTATCTGTGGAGAAAAATCCCTACATAGATAGATAATATATTATTTAAGTATGTTACACCTTTGATAGTTTGTGCTGGGACTGCTCAGAGTACTGAATAAATAATAATATACTTAGTGAAAAAAGAAAAGGGAATTTAAGTTCTATTCAATCATTTGACATATTTTTTCTTTTATTTGTCTAAAATAATCACTGTCTGCTTTGATTAAAAATATTAGGAATTTATACAAAAGACAAGAATATACTGCATTTCAGGGCTTGCCTTTTCAATAGGTGTGAATTATTAATTATTTCCTAGGCACTTTGATTTTCCACTTTTGGCTGTAACCGTCCAGTCATTTACACACTGAGAGTGTAATTAGGCTC
>PVIR01021133.1:0-29840 GCA_004026965.1 Petromus typicus
ACAATCCTCCTGCCTCTGCCTCCCGAGTGCTGGGATTACAGGCGTGAGCCACCACGCCCGGCACTGTGGTATGTGGTACTGGTTGCCGCTGGGTGTGGGTCTCCACGCCCAGTATTGTTATGTGGTTACCGGGGAATCGAACCCGGGCCCTTGCGCTTGCAAGACAGGCGCCGGAACCACTGAGCTAACTCCCCGGCCCCGTGGTCCATTATATTCTTAATACCAGGCTATGATTCCAAACAGGCTTTGATTTTCCCAGTTTGATGGTGTTTTTACAACAAGTCATGATCTTTGTGAGTTCAGAATGTAACCTATGAAAAATGGCAGGTGAAGCTCCGAGGACTAAAGGAAGTGTCTACTCCACTCATCTGCCAAAGTTCTCATCCCCCCACTGCTAATCCTGACTTAGCCCCCACGAGCCTCTCAGTGCCTGTGTTAGAATTGTTTAGAGAACTGAAGGGTGTGGGCCATACACACACAGAGAAAATGAGGGAGGAAGAAAAGGAAAGACGGAGCTTAAGCAATCAGTTCACATGACTAAGGATATTAGCAGGTCTGTAGTCTGCAACGTAGATCACCAGGAGACTCAGAGAAGAGCTGATGTTGTAGTTCAAGTCCAAAGGCCATCTGCTCTCAGGTTTTCTTCTTGCCCAGGGGGAATCTAGCTGTTCTGTTCAGGGTGAAAATTGCTGGGATGGTGACTTCGCACACTATGGAGGCCATCTGCTTTCCTCAAAGGTCACCAATTTAAATGTTAATTTTTAAAACACCCTCTCAGAAATATCCTGAGATGTTTCTTAGTTTAGCAAATATCTAGGCAATGTGGCCCAGCCAAGTAGTTCATAAAATGAACCATGACTGTCCCCACATTGAGCAGCTGGGCATGGCCAGGGGAAGTCCGTCACAGTACTACCTGGATTCACTTTAAGTATGAAATTTTTTTTTTAGGTTTTTTGAGACAGGGTCTCATTTTGTAGTTCAGGCTGGCCCTGAGCTCAGCCTCAAACTCACATCACAGCAATCCTACTGCCTCTGCCTCCCGAGTGCTGGGATTACAGGCGTGAGCCACCACACCCGGCACTGTGGTATGTGGTACTGATTGCTGCTGGGGTGAGTCTCCACACCCAGTATGGTATGTGGTTACTGGGGATTGAACCGGGGTCCTTGTGCTTGCAAGACAGGCACCGGAACCACTGAGCTAACTCCCTGGCCCTAAGTATTAAATCTTAAAATAGCTTTTATGTCCTAAGATCACTGTACTCATCTCTAGGCTCCCTGTCTCTTGCTGCAGATGCCACCGTTCACCTCGTCATCTCAGCCAGAACTATTGGAGTTGTGATTTCTCTGTTCTTGGATGGTCTGCGCCCCTCCTCCATTGCCATCCTCCTCCAGATACTATTTGTGAGACCCCGAGATCACAGAGGCTCCGCCTCCCCCTTCATTGCCAACCCAAGTTCTCAGCTGTATCTGACCCACCCCCTCCTTCCGGGTGGTTATTCAGTTCCTCCTCCTACCAAAGAATGGCCTCCCACAAGGGCTCTGGGTCTCTTTCCATCCCTGTTCTCAAGGCCTTCAGTCCTGTTAGCTCCCTGCTCCTGCCCTCTTTGATATCTCTCTGCACAATCACTCTCACCACCATGAAGACACGCTGAAAGCTGCTATCTTAAAATAGCCTCGCTGGCTGCCTTGTCCTTGGGTCAGCACTCCATTTCTCTGTTCCCTTTAAAAGCTTCTTGTCATATATGAGCAACTCTGCTCTAGCTCTGCCTTTACTCCCTTGGAACCCATCAGTGTCCCACAATCCCTATTTTCCCTTCTCTCTTTCTTAAAACACTCTGCTTTCCTTGTTTGTGGTCATAGTTCCTCCACCTCACTGGGCGCTCTCCTTGGTTACCCTTTCTGTCTTCTCTCCTTGGGCATTAATGGTGTGATTTCTCTATATTTGGTCCACCCACACCCATGATAGGCCTTCCTGTTTTCCAGATCCAGAGCTATGCTAAACCCATCAGCATAGTAATTCATTTTCCTCACATCTTTAATCGAGTATCATGTACCCAGGATCCTGCCCCACCTATGAGCCTATGAGGCCTGAGGGACATCTGGACATAAGCCATGACACTGCATGTATCACTGTCTGATCACGCACTATGCTGATAAGGCTTCTCAATGGCTTCCCATTTTGTTTAACATACAATTCAATTCGTTTATCACAGCCTGGATGAGCTGGTCCTGACTCCTCTCCCTGTTTCCTTGGCCCTTGCTGTCCATGCATTGGCCACTCTGGGCTGATTTCCAGGCTTGGAAGGCAACACCCTGAACCTGTCTCAGCTCAGATTTTCTCATCTTTCCCTATTTATCAGTTCTTCAAATGGATGTCCCCACACATACTGCAAGTTTCAGTTTAACTGTCACCTGTGTGTCCAAGCCTTCCTAGGGGCCCCTGCCATGTGGGGTCCTTTTACTTTCCAGATGATTCCCGCAATAACCCCATGTTTTGTGATTATTTATATTTAGTATATAAATGTTGTTTGTGTACCCAAAAGGTTGGATCTAGATCCTCCATTGTATGTTAGCTGTATGAGAGCCAGAGATATTTGGGTTTGTAGCCCCTGAGTACTATCTGGGGCAAACGAGGCTCTCACTGAGTACATGTTCACAGCATTGGTAATCATATTACACGGCCATAGGTTCTTGCAT
Organism: Petromus typicus; assembly: GCA_004026965.1. Lineage (NCBI taxonomy): Eukaryota > Metazoa > Chordata > Mammalia > Rodentia > Petromuridae > Petromus > Petromus typicus. The sequence goes on from PVIR01021133.1 coordinate 2,698, forward strand.
CTGGACCAGTGAAGGGAATGCTGGAGGATTTCACAGGAAGCATTTGTTCCCCAGGCTCTGTCCTGGTGAGCTGTGGGATCCGAAAAGCCCACTTCCTTTTCTCAGCCTCAGTCTCCAAGCGTGTAGCAAGTGCATGAATGACAAGGATCGTATGCATTGAGCAAATCAGAAGGAGGTGGTGCATTATTAAGGTGGTCTGAGCCTGTGCTTTTTAAATATCATTAACCTTCTACTGTAACAGCCTCTGAGAAGATGACATTCATTCTTTTGGGGTCACAGATACCCTCAGAAAGCCACATGGAGGAAGTAATGGAGCTCTCTAACAGCAGCTATCTGATCTCCCCACGGTCTGTACAGAGACCTTTTTCTTGCCATTGTAGCAAATCACCAACATATTTGTGATCTCCTAGGATCTGCAGGAGCCACACAGATTAGTGATCATCTTTATTACCCACAGCATTCAAAGCAGCTTTCCCAGAATTTTAGGATCCAGACAGGCCAGGCTGCTCATATCTGTTGAAACGCTCCTCTTTAATCATCATGAATCACAAGGCGCATAAAACTAATGGAGTTTTAGTGACAAGAGACAGGAACAACCAGAAGGAAACCAAATAATACCAACGCGTGGAGAAATGAAAGGATAATCTTTAGAGAATTAGAAATCAGGGAGAAAAAGACTTTGAGTGCTACAGTGAGTGATTTTAATTGAACACTTAACTTCAGATACTCTTATTGCTACTGAAGATTATCATGTTAAAGCAAGACATTAAGCACATTTATGGAAATTATGTAAGAGCTAAGCCTGCTTTCAGATTTTTTTTTGGGGGGTGTGTTATTTAGAATGAATAGGGTCAGGCAGGAAGTGACTGAAAGTGTAAGAGGGAGATATGTACGTGCTGAAAACAATGGGGTCAGATGACAGCTATGGAAAAGTTCCCAGGACATCCTGGTTGTGCCTAAGGTAAAAATGGGGGTCACACTTATGTTGTATAAATTATTCCCCTGGGTCTCCCTTCTTCCTCTCGCTGGAGGATTTCACCCCATTCAGGTTGCTTCCTTGTGGCCCCTTCCTTAGTCCTGGGCTGTGTATCTTTCTCTCCTCTGGCCCTTGGCTAGGTCTGAAGATGCCTTTTCCGAAGCTTCTCCTGTGGTCATTGAGACCCACATAAAGATAGCTTCTGTACAAGCTGAGCCCCGTCTTGCAGCTCAGTTTGTTTCTCAGATCTGTCCCTTCTGAGGTTGTCCAAAAGGTCCACTGAGCAAAGAGCAGCACAACAGTTATGCAGGGACAACTTCAGTTGGTACCAGAGCAGAACCTATGCCCTCCAAGGCCGCCTTTGGGATGATGGGAAGGGCAAGCTGCTGGCTCTGCCAACACGCTCAAGCACCACGCTGTGAAGATCTCAGAGAGGCAGAAGGAAGTCAGGGGAAGGAAGCAAGAGCTTTTGGATGAAATCTAAGGGACTCCTAGGCACCAAGGCCAGTCCTCTCATCCCAAATGCTCACTGCAGAGAGGCCGTGTCTCACCCTAACCCTGGCTGGCATGAACCTGGGCACATGGGGACAGGACCAGTCTTGTCTCAGGGATGTTGTGGATCTTGTGGATCTGGGGGACAGCACCTCAGGAGAAAGCAAGATATTTCCCCTTTGTACACAGAGCTCTGGGAAGTCTCCATTACCCCGTGTTCCTCTATAGTCTGCACAAAACTGTAATAGAAGGAAATTGCAGTACCACAGCCAAGTCAGGTTGGGGACCCAGGTTTCTGGGGGTGACTCAGATACGGCCCCCAAATGAGTTTGGCTTGTCACAGTTCCCTAGAGTAGTCTTCAATCCAATCCTTCCAAACTTTTAAAAATAAAGCAGAGAGACAGAAAGAGTGCAGAAATAAGAGACTTTAAAACGCATTTTATTTCTCACTAAGAGTACTTCAATTCTGAGTCATGCAGTCCCAGATGGAACCAAATGTTCACCGATCATTCACTGAGTAAGCGTAAGCTGGAGAAACACTCAGGGAGTATCTGCATACCACGTGCCATGCCTTTGTACGTGGGCTGAGGTGTTACTGCTGCTGAGGGCACAGTCCTCATGCCACAGACTAGGTCACCCACCGTATGTATGCCTCTCCTGCGCTGACTGGTGTAGCTGGTGATTTCACTGCAGGGTGTGGTAAGTGAGGAGAGGGAAGGAGGAATTCTGTGAAGTAGGGGTGCCGAGGAAAAGAAGGAACTCCACCAAATGCAGGCCAGAATCTGAAGATCTTGATGGATCAGATGGAGTTCTTGGAGGTCAAGTTAAAGTGAGGTCTGCAAAAGAGGGAGACAATGTAGATACTCTTGGTAGTCAGATCTGGGTCCACATCCCAGCTTTGTGATAGCTGTTAGCTAGGAGGTAGATAAGAAATATGGGCAATGTTTAAGTTAAAACTTTATTACAGTAAAGATACATTGTCAGGAGTCCCCTTCCATATATTCTCTCTCACTTTGAACACATTTCCCCCAACATTCTTGTCACTTTCTGAAGCCATTCTGGAGACCTTCTTTCCTGAGTGTCTGCTGCATTGTCCTGAGCTGATTCCAAATGATTCCCTTTCCTGGTCATTGCAACCTTGGGGAAGAGGCAGAAGACCCAGGGAATTATGGGGGTGAGGACACACAGTCATGCTCTTACAAGCCTGTCTTTCCACTGGAGGGCGCTGGGCAGCAACGCTCAGTGCCTTTCTGATCACACTTTATAGAGACACTCAGGAAAAGAGGACTTCCGGAGCTAATTCAGAAAGTGGCAAGAAGGACTAGACAAGCACTGAACACAAGTGAGGGGGGATATGTTGAGGAGGATTAGTGGCCATGTGTCTTTTACTGCAATACTTTTTTAAAAGGTTGGAACATTCATCATATTTGGCTACCAGCAACAGCATGTTCAAGAGCGTCATATTCTGTTGAATTCTGTACAGTGAATGAAGGATGTGGGTGTTGGGATCAGAAATGTGCTGGAAAAATTTAGAGCAGCTCAGGTATCCCGGTCTCCTCACCCACGTGGTATTATCATTAAAGTGCTTCTACAGAACGTGTTTTTGGCCTTATCACTTCCCACAGTGGGAAAGCCATGAGGAAGAGGCAGAACCATGCTTTGAGCTGCAGATGCAGATGCCCTGAGCTTCCTCGAGCTGTGACCTTGAGGAATAACTGCTCACAGACTCCGGAGAAGGTGTCTGTGAAGACCGCCAAGTTCTTGGACTTCCGCCATTGCCTTTCAGAGCTGCTGTGACAGTCACGCACACAGAGACCTCCAGGATACTTCCTTGCTCTCCAGCTGGTATCTTAGTTGCCTCTTGGCTTTTGTTCCAAACTAATTTGTGGGGACCAAGGTCATCCACCTCCGCCTTTGCCTCCTCTCATTCACTGTCCCTCTTTTCTGTACTCCTCAATCTCCTGGCTCCTTTTGTTCCCTGGGGAGTGTCTGGGTGGCACAAGGGTGGCAGTGCCAGTCTGGGAGTAGTGAAGCCCCGAACAAGTTTTGTGGGCTCAGTTGAGATCCTAAAAAATTCAGGGACAGAGAGACAGAGAAGGGAGAGGATTATTTGACCTTTGTCATTGTCACAGAAGGTTTTACATTCAAAGCTTTCCAAAGGAGGTCATACACATGGTAATTTCTTTGTGATTAGAGGACCATAGATGTGTTATATTTGTTTTAATTTTTAAAAGCTCTCTCTGTTCACTCTTCTACCAATGAGATGGCCTGGGTCCTCCCTAACCTCTGTGTGGTTCATTCAGGCCCATGTAGGGTCTGATGGTTCCCAGGGTGGTTAACGTGCATGGACACATCAATGCACAGGTCAAACACCAGCAGAAATCTGAATTGAGGGTTGAAAACAACTGGGTAATTCAGATGAATAGTATATTTGGACAAAATTACCAATGTTTTTGTTTACTGGATTTTTGTTTGTTTGTTTGTTTAACTTTCCTAAGGTGATCAGGCTGTCCATTGGTTGTCTTATAGGTGATTCTAGGGGCACCTGGTCTTGCTAGACACCTGCTGCAGACCAACAAGGCATTTAATCATTCTCTGTATATTTGGAAGAAATGTATTTCTTGCCTTTGCCTATTGATAAAGCCCAGATTTGACTACAAATGGCTTATGGCTAAATATTCAAAGTAAATACAAGAAGAACTACTTCAGCAACCTTAGAGAAGATTCTGTGCTGGAACATAGTCATTTTGGGAGAGTTGATCAAGGGATCCATGAGAAAGATTGATCTTCTCTCTGGCTTATTTGTAGAGGTTGCAGTTGGGACAGAAGGTGGAGAAGTGCAGGCCTCTCACAGCTGGCCAGGACATGAGCCTAGCTGAGGAAAGCACCAAGATGACTAATTGTCTTTGCTTCCCCAGGACTGAGGGAGTTCATGGGATGCAGGACATTCCGTGCTAGAATCTGGGAAGTTCCAGGAAGACTGGAACAAACTGATCACTGTAAGGAACTCATTTACCTTAGTCAACTGCAGGGTTACGAGACACCACTTGGCCAGGCTGGGAGTACACGGAACACTTTGCCACACAGCTCGATGGACTGAGCTTTCCAGAGAAAGTTATTTATGTCTCGCCCTTCACATAGTTTGATTTGTTTGTAGGACTGACATTGTGAATGCAGTAGCATGCACCTCCTGGTCCCCTTTGTGATTTCTCTCTCTGGTAACACAGTTTTTGTGGATGAGATATATCGCTGAGCATTTCTTAACGAGAATACTTGTAATTTCCCCTAATTGAATAGACTGTTGCCTTTTGCTCCTCTGTTCTCTCTGTGCCAGTATATTTATGACCTGTTCTCCATGGATCTCCAGGGCTCTACAGACAGCAACATCTATTTTAAAAATCTCTTAATTTATTTTCCTTGCCTTTCCAGAGAAAAAGGGAAGTACCGAGGGCAAAGCGGCTGGAGGAGGAATAGTAAGAGAGAAAGAAGAGACAAAGCTCTTCCAGAGAGTGTGCAGAGCAGCCCACAGTGTGTGGGAGGCTTTGAGGAAACTGCCCAAGTCTGTGTCATGCAGCTTTTTGGCATCCTTTCTTTGCCCCAGTTCTCTCCTTCTCCCTTTTTTAAAGTCGTTAACTCTGACACACTTCCCCTCTCTTCCTTTTCTTTCATTTGTCAGTTGTGAGTATTTTGGTTTAGTCAAGAGAAACAGACAGCTGGTGTAGCCTTCACTGCTTCAGTAACACCAGGGTGTTTACATTCACACTTTTGATCTGATGAGTGGGGTGGGTGTTAGGGAAAGCAGTGTGGTGTTCTGAGCCCTGGAGGGGGCGGCTGGGGTAGGGATGGCCATCTCCGGGTTCAAGGTCAAAATACTGTGAGATCTGGCAGGTGGGAGTGTGTGTGTGAGCATATCGGGAGGAGGAGGGGAACAACTCAGATCACTAATCTGGGATCATGCCAGGTGGTCACGTTGAAAGGAAATTGGGTCACCTTCATCTTCGGTCCTGGAATGGGTTATTAGGGTGGACAATGATTTTTTTTTAAACCTTTGACAAGAATGGTGTCATTATGAAACTCACTCATTTCAGCAGGAAACTGAGATCTGAATTTGCTCCTCTAATTATTCTCTGGACAACACAAGGCACTTGTAACAGCAGCTGTAGACTTGATTGCCTGTTGGATTTACTTAACAGCTTTAAAGAACAGCAATGCCTGTGGCCCAACCTGGGAGAGTTTGATTTATTTGGTGTAGGGTGAGGCCTGGGTATGAGGATATCTAAAAATTTCCCAGGTGATTGTCACACAGCAGAATTTGACCAGCATCCTTTGGGAGCCAGCGTGTGCAGTGGATGAGTGTTAGGGACTGCATTGTAACAGGTGATGCTTGTGCACAGAGGAGGTTGAGAAGTTGTCCTGGGCTCATGTCTCGAGACAGGTGAAAACCAACAACTTTTCTGAGCTCCAAGACCGATGGAAGCCACCGAGGAGTGAAGAGAGTAGATTTGAAGCCAGCTGTATCTAGATTCGAAATCTCACTTTTCTGCTTATTAACTGTAAGGTTCTAGGCAATTCAGGAACCTCTTGGTCCTCAGTTTCCCTATCTGTAGGATAGGAACGATACATAGTGCCTGCTTCATGGAATGTCTGTGTAGGGGAACTGCCTGTGATGTGTTTATCAGTGTCTGGTATATAGCAAGATCTCAGTGTGTTAACTGCTGTTGGTATCATGAGGATGCACTGATATCATCTTTATGAATCTATTTATTTTTAAGCAAACTTGAACTCCTTTGGCAATTATACAGTGGGAGCATGAGAGAGAGGACCAACTTTATTCAAGCTGTAACAGTATTTTGGTTATTTTCCTGACTAAGTCAACCCCCAAAGAGTTTCCAGCAAATATCTGAGATGTGCAATTACTAAAAATGCAACTTCTTTTTTTCTTCCTGATAGTTTCAGAGATAGATTCTGGGAACTGAGTGTTAGGGACACTGGAAACAAATCACCTCCTTTGAGCTGTCCAGGTTACAGCCCTTGGTGAGCCCATGTCCCCACCCCCAGGGCCAGCCAGCCTGCTTCTGGGAAGCTATAGCCTTACTTCTTCTGTATGAGAACAGGCCTGGAGCCAGCCTCTGAGTTCCTTGGCCCAATAAAAAAATGCAATCCTCAGCAGTGCCTGGCCTCAATGACTCACTGCTCAAAGAATATAATTCATATATCTAAGAGAGGCTCATATATTTGCTGGACACTGTTGCAATGAGTAGGGTGTTACTGACAGCCAATCAGGGACATTAGCCAGAAGTATGACCTCAACTCCAGCCAATTGGATCAGTCCTAGGAGAAGAAGACTTTCCACAGGTTTCCTGTTACTTGTAACTCACTCAGAGGATGTGGGTCAGGGTCACAGGTAAAAAAAGCATCACTTTTGGGAGAAGAGTTTTGCAAGGTGGTGTGGTAGATATTCTTAGAAAAAAGGTTCTGTTGTTACATAAGTTGAGGACCACTGCCTTTTACATTCGTCTCATGCAGATGCAGGATGCAATTAACATATTATAGACTAGAGTGGTCATGCTATCAAGAAAACTCTGCAACTTGCCTTTTTTGTCTTTTATGAGGATATTTGTTAGGGATTTATTTTTTAAGGTAATGTCTTTTGAACATCTGGCTAAACTAATTGCAGAACAGATTTTGGGAGCTGATTAGAGAATTTTGAAATGTGCAACTGCTGTGCCTCTGCTATTTCTGCTGCCCTCAATCAATCAGCTGATCATTTAATTTAGCTCTGGATTCTGAGGCTAGTTCATAAGGCATTGTTGGAAGGGCTTCCCTGAGAAAGTTCCATTTAAGCATTACCTTGAATGCTAAGGAGGAAGTGAGTTTCTGAAGATCTGGGGAAGAACACTGTGAGGAACCCCAACCCCATCTACCTCTTCCAACCACACCCCACCCCCCAACACGAAGTCAGCTCTATCATTGAAGATTCAGTCATCTTCTGAAAGCCCCATCTAGAAGTGCTTGAGGGCTTCAGGGGGCATTCTTGATCTGGACCATAAGGATATCTTTGGTCCAACACATTCTTTTTGGCATTTCAATTGTTCTGTCAGGAGATAAAGTCATTCCTTGAACCCTGGCAGGTTTTTCATTTGCTTCTAATCACGGTGTGGTGGAAGTGAAAATAGGGGACTTTGAAGGAAGAGCCATAAAAGCTAACATAGTTCCTATCCAGTGAGGTGGAACTTTTGCTTAGAGCACTGATACGTCTTGGAGGAATTTCCACTCTCCCTAGCCCATTAGTTATCATTCTGTGAGAAACTAAATTTGCATGTCTGGGATCATGTAAGTGCAATGGTCAGCATCCCCAGTTTATGAATTCTTTCCTTTCAGCTATGTGATAGGTACTTTTATATATGATTCTGGTTTCTAGCCATCAAGGCATTCTCAGGGTTTGAACCTTGCTGGCTGAAGCCTCAGAGATGTGAAAATAGAGTCAAGTGTCCTTATTGTATCATTTCCATATTCCAGATTCACAGGATCATGAACAAATTAAAGTGGTTGTTATAGACTAGACTGCTAAGTGTTGGATTAATTTACTGGGCAGCAATAACGAGCAGAACATAGAGAACAGTCAGGAAGACATAGGAGTGGTATTTTGATTTGGATCTGAAATGGCCACAAAATCTCACGTGTTGAGAGCCTGGTGCACAGTGCAGTAATATCCAGAGTGGAGATTTTGGAAGGTGATTGAACCTGGAAGGCCATATTTCTTTCTTTCTTTTTTTTGGTTTGGGATCAAACTCAGGACCCTGAGCTTGCCAGGAAGGCACAGTGCCAGTGAGCTGTATCCCCAGCCCACGAAGGCTCTAATTTTATCAGTGAGTTAATGCATTGATGGAATTATTGGTAGATGATGGAAATTTAAGATTTGAGGCTTATTAAAGAGAGGAGGTCCTGGGGCTGTGTCCTCGAGTACTATACTATATATCTGGCCCCTTTTTCTTTCTTTCTCTGCTTCATGGCAATCATGTGCTGAGCAGCACTGCCTTGTGCCATGACTTTTCTGCCTCACCACAGGCCTAAAAGCAGTGAAGCTCCGTTACCATGGACTGAACCTTCTGAAATGATGAGCCAAAATAAACTTTTCTTCTTTTAATTTGTTTTTATCAGGTGCTTTGTCAGTAATGAAAAGCTAATGTTTTAATGAGCAAAATAAGATGGCATGAATTTGGGATCATTAGTTTCCTTCCAGTATAGATACCCGCATATAGTTATAATTAAAGAAAAGTGAGATTTATTATTTGTTACTTGCAATGAGGGAAACCATACCATACCATAGAAGCCTGGGGGGTGTCTCAAAAGAGAGGGGTTAGAAATAGGTACTCATAAAGTTTTGGGAGCTAGAGACATAGATGGTATTGGCAGAAATTGTCCAGAATTTTATCTCTGAAGATGCTGTAGCATTGAGCAGTCTTATATTTTGAATTTATGAACCTGTATGTAGGTCTCTTGGTTTGTTTTTACTCTCAGTTTCTCATAGTCTTAGTCAGGCTATGTGGGTTTGAATAAACTGGTCTGAACAAACTGATCTGAAGACTTTTTGCTTTATGTAGTCAGTGATACGTGGTGACTTCGTATCACTGGCACAGAGTATCTTTTTGAGATTCAGGGTACATTTTGCAAGATGTGGATTCTATTTCAACTCTAAATTCTGCTCAAGAGTTTGGCCACCAGCTGTTAATTTTAAGGGAGATTGTAATTATGTTTTTAAAAAAGGACTATTTTTCAGAGACATAAACTGAAATATTGACAGTTTGAAGCAGTGGTCCTCAAATGTTATGGTTGCAAAACACTGATGCACCTAAAAATTGTTGCAGAGACCTCACAGAGCATTTTTTCAATGTGAGTTATAGCTATTGCTATTTACCATCAGAAAGTAAAACCAAAAATTTAAACATTAGTCAAATTTATTTATAACATACATTAACTTACTTATAAGAAATTATACATTTTCAAAAGATAGTAGCTATTTTTAAAAATTAGTGGACAGGGCCGGGGAGTTAGCTCAGTGGTTCCGGTGCCTGTCTTGCAAGCGCAAGGACTCGGGTTCGATTCCCGGTAACCACATAACAATACTGGGTGTGGAGACCCACACCCAGCAGCAACCAGTACCACATACCACAGTGCCGGGCGTGGTGGCTCACGCCTGTAATCCCAGCACTCGAGAGGCAGAGGCAGGAGGATTGTGATGTGAGTTTGAGGCTGAGCTCAGGGCCAGCCTGAACCACAAAGCGAGACCCTGTCTCCAAAAACCAAAAAACAAACAAACAAACAAAAAAAACCCCCCAAATTAGTGGACAGATCCCATTGTTTTACATTTAGCAAATCTCTTTGATGTTATGGCTTAATAGAAGATGGATGGATTTTCCTTTTTGTTTCTGAATTTAACCCATTATAGTACATAGTTTTGGATGGACTAAATAAAAAATTTTAACCTCACACTGATACACAGTTGGAAATAGCAGAAGTATTTTAATAGCCTTTTCCCATAAATGTAGTTATTCTTCTTTGATATTACATCAAAACTCACTGATAGCTTCTATTCCATTTAGCTTTACATTGTTCTCTTGTCCATGCATATTTTTATGTTATCTTTTATTGGTCATCAACAAATATTGGTTTATTGAGTATTTAGGTCCTATAAATATTGACATATTTCATTATATCTTTAAATATTTAAAAATCATATTACTTACTATCATCATTGATAACATCAGAAAAGTTTTAAAGTGTTCAGAGGCTGTCAGACTCGTAGTGGCAGGGACTGTTTCCACAAATTTCCATTGTTGCTGCAAAATTGAAAGAGCATCATTGGTGGCAAATGTTGTCAGTCATTTTCCTTGAAGTGACAGTCTCACTTAATTCATTTTTGAGAAAATGTGTGCCAAGTACCTGAGTCTGGATAACAACTCTTCTGCCAGTCAAACACTCAAATGAATACAGTGTTCCATGAACAAGTGGCTAATTTAGGTCTCACTGAAACATTTGCACAATAGTTGGGGCCCTTTCTACCTTGCCGTGCAGAAAGAGTCACCTTATGTATACTTCATTTTTGTCATAGGCCATATTAAAATGATGTGTTACTCAAAAATTGAGATTTAAGACAATGAATAATGGCTCCTGCCTTGGTAAGAACGTCTTGAGGGCAACTGTTGCTTACTTTAGTGTGAGTGAGCAGTAGTGAAGACCACGTTGCTGTCGTGCTCCTTTGGTTGGAGGTAGGGCCCCAGCTGCCGGCCCACCACTGCTTTAGTGTCGTTTGTGTGAGTGTCATGATACAAAAAAAGCAAATAATGTCTTAATATTAGAATGAAAATAGATTTCATCTGGTGGCTCCCCTGAAGAGAGTCTTGGGTTCCCTTAAGTGTCCAATGACTGAAAATTTAGAACTAGGATTCACTTTAAAACCACACAGGGAGGAAGAAGGATATGAGGGCAAAGATAAATAATAGCGGCTGTGAGAGGCAGCTATCAAAGTTGGGCTCTGGGACTTGGAGATTCGCTGTGCTGTTTTGTCCACTTGATGTGTATTTGAACTTTTTCGTATGAGTCCTAGGACACTAGCTTCAGTGCTTTGTGAACAGTAGCACTGTTTATAGATGGGGAGACTTGGGCAGCAGAGAGAGTGACGCACAGGAGGAGTCCTGTTGAGGGCACACTGCGTTTCCCATACTAGTGGAGTGCTCACTTTGCATGTGGGATGGGACACAGAATCCCTGGTGCTCAGCTGGTATTTTACATGATCGATCTGGCTGTTTTGGTGAGAGTGTGCCTAGCAATGAGCCCAGTTAAGATGCCTCCCTTGTTTTGTGAGCTTGCTGATTGGGCCTTGTTTAACTGCGTCCAGTCTGAGAGCCTTTGTTCCGGGTGCTTGGCACTGTCCCCTTGGAATTTAGTCTTTCATCCTCTGGTGCACGGATTATCTCCTGGGATTAGGGAGCATTAGGAAGGCCCAGGAGAAAGAGGCAACTTTTGGATTTCCTCGGAAAGCTGAGACAGTCTTATCCAACTTTTCTCCATCTGTTGCAATGGGATTCTTTTCAGCTGATTTGGATTAAAGTTTGTGATCTCCGCCCACCACAATATTTGCTGGAGCTGCTTAGAGTGTAGAATTGTCATGTGTTAGGCCATCTTTGCAATGAAGAACTTAACATCTGGAATTCAGTAATCTGGACTCAGATCCCTTCTCCTTACTGGCTGTGTGACTTGGGCCAGTTGCTAAGTTCCTCCAACTCTTCATTTCCTTTTATCTGAAGTGAAGAGTCAGAAAAAATAGCATCTTCTCCATTGGTTTGGAGGAATCAGTGAAGCAATGCATTCAAAGTGTTTTTGCACACAGCACATATTCAGTCAATGTTGGTTTGATTTTCCCTTTTCCTCTATCTGTGCCCTCCTCCTTCTGGGATTAAGCAGTAAGACGGAATGAAGAGGGGAAGTAATGACTCATACTGCTGACCAGATGGCCTTACAAGCAGCCCTTTTTATTAGTCTTAATCTTTCTTACTATTCTTCCAGACAGGAGATCCATGACTTAGTGCTAAATGACTTCTCAAAGAAGTCAACCAGACCCATCTGGAGCCAGGTCCTTCTGTTTGGAACATTTGGGAGCCTCTGGTGCCTTAAAGAGCATCACTGCCTTCCAGGGACAGGGTGAGTGAGGTGAGGCAGGGCCTGCTGCTCCCCACCTCGCTCAGTTTCGCTGAGCTGAAGTGCTGACTGCAGAGTCCCAGCTCTTATGTGTTTTTGGAACTGAAGTGACAGGGCCTTGTCTTTTATGCTCAGCGTTTGCTCCTCTGTTCTGAGTGACTATTCTTTGGTTATTACCATGAAAAATTTATCCCAAGGATATAGTTAGGCTTTGTCCAAATCTTTATGACAAGATTCGGGATTTTTGTTTTTTAGTGTTTTTGAGACAGGGTTTCACTCTGTAGTTCAGGCTGACCCTGAGCTCAGCCTGCAACTCACATCACAGCAATCCTCCTGCCTCTGCCTCCTGAGTGCTGGAATGACAGGCGTGAGCCACCACACCCGGCACTGTGGTATGTGGTACTGGTTGCTGCTGGGCATGAGTGTCCACCCCCACTATTGTATGTGGTTACCGAGGATTGAACCCAGGTCCTTGCGCTTGCAAGACAGATGCCAGAAACACTGAGCTAAATCCCTGGCCCTATGACAAGATTCTTACAAATACTCTATATTACCTTTTCCATTGTTTTGATTTTCTCAATTCTTTATGTGCATCTTTCTGTGTCTATATTTCCATTTACTAAAAATTATATTTTATGTTGACATAAACACTAAAATACACATTCCTGCTTTTACAGGATTCTTATTTTAGTGGGGTGGACAGACGAAGGAGGGTCCGAGTTGGTGTTACAATTCAGATGGCCACAGTAAGGTCCAATGCAGTTTGTCTGTCAGTAATATGCAGGAGTCATCATGTGGGGCCAGAGAGAGTGACTCTGTCCTCTTTAATCAATGAAAGGAAGACAGCAGGACAAGGAAGATGGTGAATGTCAAGTGCTGCACTATTCTGTGTTGGAGAACAGTGCTATGTTTGGGTGCTTCTGTGACAGTGGGAGACTCGACTTCCTTGTTTGCTGTGTTTGCTGGACTTAGAACAGCCTGGGATATTGTAGGTGCTCAAGAACTTACAGTGATAAAGGAATGAAATCAATAAATGAATGAGAGCCAGGAACATTGAGGCAATGGACAGTACAAGACATGGGCGAAGGAAAGCTGCTACAACTTAGCAGCCATACAGCCAATTTTTCCATGCAGAAATGTGGGCCCCATGTGTTATCAGACCTTCTGATGTGTGTTTTTTATTGTGAAACAGGAACATTTTATATACATATCATGATCACACTCAACATTGACTATTTGTACCAGTATATGACATGACTTGATTCTCATTTTTTCCTATTCCCCTACCCACCCTACTACCCCACTGCCATGTACATAAGCTTTGTTTCCATTTTTTAAATTACTGTCACAATTTTTTCTTTCCCCTACCCCTTTGAATTTCCCTTTGAATAGCATCTATTCAATCGCATCTATCTATTTAGATATTGTACAATATCTAAAATATATTTTAGAACTCATTTACATTTTCAGTTTCTCTTATCAGAGAAAACATATGGTATTTACACATCTGATGTGTTTTTTGACAGAAAGGCAGACATCTTGATTTTCAGGTAAACTCCCCATGTTTAAATATAATATTAACAAAAATAAAGACATCACATTGCTTTGTACTATTTTTATGCATAAAATGAATTTAATAAAAATAAAATATATTTAAGCCATCATTTATTGACCAAATAAATGTGCAGCCAGAAGTGGCTTGTAAGCTATTGTTTTTCACGCTCCAGGCTAATGCATACCATGGAGACACCCTAAACTAATTATCACCGGAAGAGGTGGGGTCAGGTACCACCCAAACAAAGGCAGTGTATTCCTTGGGTTTTGATTGGGACTGGGACTGGGAAGCTCTAGTCAGCCCTGAGCGAAGCCAAGATCAGACCTGAGGCCTTCATCAGCTTACAGAGACCAACTGCAGAAAATGAGTCTTTGTGTGAGTTGCCTTTCTGAAAGTCACATTTTCCATGGCAAAGAGCAGCAGGGGAGAACCAAAAAAGCTTATTACTTTATGATTTCCTGGAAAAAGCTTCAGCCTTATATGTCTAGGCCTAACGGGAGCCTAGGTGTCTCTGAATGTGAAACACCAAGATACGCACTGCATAGTCTAACTGCATTTTCTCAGCACCAGAAAAAGGGGGGCTTCTCGTGGATGTGTCTGTATGCCAAGAGAGCATGAGGGAACCATCAGAGTAAAAGCTGGCCCTGCTCCCCGGAGCCCTTGAATCCTGAGCTCTGAGTGAATGAGCAGCTCCAAGGAGTGAAACCAAGTAGCGTGTGAACAGCAGGCTGGTAATGGAATGTGAGTTGGCTGCGCTGGGGACTATATTTATACCAGCACTCACAAGGCAAGTTTCACAGCATCTCAGGAGACGATGTGTTGGCAGAGGGCTTCACAGGGGGTCTGAAGTCACTGGTCCTGAGCTGGGTTCACATGAAGGAGTGTTTGCATATTGCCCCGCTCAGCCGTGAACTATCTGTTGGATGGCTGGACTCCAGGGTGTCTCCAGCCTAGAGACATGATGACAGAAGTCACTGTGGCACTGCGATTCCAGCATTCTGCATCTAGGAAGACTAAAGAAATTGCCAGGGATCTTCTGGACACTGGATTCATTTCAGACTGCTGTGTCTCCGAAATGGGGAACCCAGGGATGATCGAGATGGTCAAGTTTGTTTCCTTACTCCCTAGAAAAGGGTGAAAAGGTAGGGATGAAAGACATCTGTGTCTGCAGCAAGCCTGGAGGTATTGTAGAGATCTTTGTATGCAGGGAGGCTGGAGAACGGAACTCCCAGGAGGGCTTCTCTGACCTGTCAGTGGCTTAGTAAGGTTGATAAATGCTGCACCTTAAATATGAGTCCAAGACCATCCAAAAGACAAGTCTGACATTCAACTCAGCCATTTGTAATATAATATTGGGGCTCAATCCCAGGGACATCATCACTTGAGGCTCTTTCTGCTTCAGTGTCTGAAAACCTTGTGATATTTTCCCTCTTTACAGTGCTGAGCACAGTGCTTGGTACATAGTAGATATGGAACACTATGAAAATGAAAGATACTGAGAGCTTGACGTATGCTAAGACTTGAGTTGGCCATGACACCTCTTGCTTCGTTTAATCTATGCATCACTCCTGGAAAACAGCTATGATTGTTTCATTTACTGAGAAGGAAACAGAAATTCAGAGACTACACAAAGTTTCACTGCAGTGACAAGTCTGAATTTCACACTAACCCTGTGATCATGAAAAACAGTGACGATTAAAGGCCTGCCACCCTCGTTCTTGTTGCATATTTATTGTCAGAACAGAATTTCGTCACTCATTCATTTTGTTCCTCTCACTTCTCCATACTGGGTTCTTCCTAATCTTCTTTACTCTTCTCTGTAAAAGAAAAGTTCCTTTCTTCCTGAGCACTGAGGCATTTGCAGATTTCAATGTTTCTACCTTCTCCCCATGACAACAGTCCTTTCCTTGTTGCGATAGTTTCAAATAAAGCCTCTCCTTACCTAAGTCCAGGGCTGTGTTTTATTGTTGGTAGCTAACATTTTTCCAGTAGAGCCAGGTCCTGTGCTGCACTCTTAATAGGCTGTAACTCATTTAATTCTTAAAACAAAACTGAGTCCTAGTGCCCATTGTATCAGTGCATATTAGAGCTGAAGAATAGAACCCAACCGGGGATTTGACAACCAACGTCTTTCCAGGCCTTTTATTTTCCTCCATTTTGCTTGACGATAATACATAATGTCCTGGGGCCTCAGAGGTAAGCTGCCCTGCCAAATATGGCAGGTGGGTATCACTCATAGGCAAATTATCACCACAACTTACATCCTGAGGTGAGATGCTATCATTTGATTAGCACATAGAGGTGGCCTTGGATTGAGCACATTTTGAGTTTAGGCTCAGCGGACCCTGTATGACTTGGCCCTGGGTCCTGATTGCTCAAGTATTTGTCTTCATGCTCCCAGCACCTCTGTGATGTATGGAATTATCTCTACTGTAATGATATATACCTATATTATATATATACCTATATTATCTCACCTGGAACACTTGCTCCAGGCCAACCACAAGTTCAGCGCCCAGAAGATAGATGATCCAAGGTCAGCACGCTGGCTATGACTCACCCAACTGCTCAGTCAGTACTTCCCTCACACCAGTTAGACTCTTCTAAGTAGAATCACATGCCATAGTTGGACTCTTCCAGCTTCTTGTAGTCATTCTTAGGCAGAAGCCAAATAAACTCCATACTGGCATATGTTCAAGGGTTTTGAAGCAGGCAGCATGGTGGATAGCCTGGCCTTAGGCATGAGGAATACTGGGTTTGAATTGTAGATCCATCATAACCATGACCCAAAGATGAATTTGAATGAAGTGTTTCACTTTCTTGATGTATTTTTCCTCATATCCAAAATGGAAATGAGGACTCTGGCCTCATGAGGGTTGACAGATGAGGCAGTTGAGGCAAAGCCTGGAGCATCAGGCCAAGCACATAACACAGTGCTGTTAGTGTGGCTTCTCAGGTGTGGCCTTGCTGGGAAGTTGGGTGTTTTGTCCTGGTGTTGACTGCTTCTTTGGATGACTTCTTCATCCAGAATTCAGCACCCACCCTCCATAATTTCCCTGGTGACAGGTGTTATCATGATTTTTTGTTTTTCCCATCAAATAGGCAACTGATGATGTCAACTAATTCAAAATAACTTTATGCATATTTAATGAATTACCCTTCAAAATGGTAATTGAATTTTTAAAAGAAATCTGTAGAAAATACCTTCAAAAAGGTTCATTTATTTTCAGAAAGCAAATATAATAACCTGGCAGTATTGGAGAATAACTTCAGCTTTCAACAGGGATTTGCATTTAGCTGCAGGGCAAAGAGCTTCTCCATACAGAAGTTGTCCATTTCCATAAAACCTTGCATCAAGTAGAAACTTCCATAGCCTGGACAGAAGTTTCCTACTTGTAAGTCTCATACATCCAATCCTTGATGGTAGAAACTTCCATAGCCTGGACAGAAGTTTCCTACTTGTAAGTCTCATGCATCCAATCCTTGATGGTCACTCAAGCTCAAAACCTCAGCCATCTTTTAATTTTGGCTATCAGTGAGTGGATAAAAAAAATCAGTTCCAGCACTCTGGGAGGCTAAGGCATCACAAGTTTGAGCCCAGTCTGAGCGACTCAGTGACTTAGGAAAATACTGTCTCAAAAATTTTTTTTAAAAGGTAGGGTGGTGAGAGAGGAGCCAAGGTTCTGTGTTCAATCCCAAATACTGCAAGGGGAAAAAACAAACAAACAAACAAAAACCCCACTCATTGCATCTTTTACATCCACTTTGCTCTCTCCATTTCTGTTGCACCATTGTGGACTGATTTCTTTGCAGCCTCATGCTGCTATCACTGGAATGAATGCTCACTATGTCTTATCAGATGTGGGGTATGGAATGGCACATGTTTTGGTAGTCTACCACCAAGACACCAGGTGGATTACTTAAAATCTTTGAGCTTTAGTTTTGCCTCCTGCACAATGTGGTAAAGAGCAAGGGTTTTGAGAGGTTCAAATGAAGTTCCTTCAAGACAGAGGGAAAAATAAAAGAGATGTGATAGGTAAACACAATGTGTGATTTTTGACTTGGATCATTTTATTCTAAAGGATATTATGGGACTACTGATGAAATTTGAACTTGGTTTGAAGAACAATGGTGGTAAAGATCAACATCAAGTTCTTGATTTTGATTATGTTTGCTAGGTGGGAGAATGTTCTTTTGTATAGAAAATTTTAAAAAAGAACTTGGAGGTAGATGATGGTGAGTCTACTTAGCAACTTATTCAAGAAATAAGGAAAAAACTATATCTACTCCTTGTGATTGTTTCCAAGTAAAAAATATTGAAAGGCGAAACAAAATAACTGAAGGTCCTGTGCGTAAGGTACATGGCATACAGCTGGGGCGTAGGATTTAGGAGATCTTGGTTTTTACCTTCTCTTACCTCTCCTGTTCTAACTTTTCCTCTTCTTCTGTTTCATCATGTTTCCACCTTGCTTAAAAAGAGTCCCTTTCTGGACCCTCAGTGACCCAGAATCCCTCGGCTGGCTTTGGAAGTCCTCTGTGACCATTCTTCAATTTGTTCCTCTTGTCCTTTCTCCTTTTTTTTTTTTTTTTTTTTTGAGACAGGGTCTCGCTTTGTAGTTCAGGCTGGCCCTGAGCTCAACCTTAAACTCACATCACAGCAATCCTCCTGCCTCTGCCTCCCGAGTGCTGGGATTACAGGCATGAGACACCACGCCCGGCACTGTGATATGTGGCACTGGTTGCTGCTGGGTGTGAGTCTCCACACCCAGTATAGGTATGTGGTTACCGCGGATCGAACCCAGGTCCTTGCGCTTGCAAGACAGGTGCCGGAACCACTGAGCTAAATCCCCGGCCCCCAACTATCTTTTTCCTGGCCTGGTTTATAAAACTGCTGAGCTCAGGTCCAGAACTAGTAGAATGCAAACTCTATAAAGTTTGAGTGTTTGGTTTGTCTTTTTCATGGCTGAAAACTGGCACATAATAGATGCTCAATGAATATTTACTTATGAATTTTACATAAGTATTATATACTTCATTGACATCCTACAGCACGCAACGTGGTACTCTGTGATGCATACTCAAAAATATGTCCTGAAAAAATTAATGGATGATAGACAGACTGGATTAACCAGTGCAGGCATCACTGGCTACCATGGATAGCCTGATGTCTCAGATGCAGGAAGGCAAGTTGAATAACTGATCAGTAACTGCACTTATTTTTAGCAGTAGGATGCTTACTATAAAGTCACTGCAGGTGGGTCAATAGAATCCATAGCTGAGGATGACAGGCTTCATTGCATTACTTATGGGCCTCTCAATTACTCTTTCTGGCAAGGTTGCTTTAGAAGTCATTTGCACATGATCAATTTCCTCTCCTTGAATGAGGTGTCATTCTGGCCTCAGTGGTGGCTGTCTGATGAGATGTTCAGCTGACAGCACTGTAGGAGACGAAAGGATGAGCAAAAAGAGCCTTATGCGTTGATCAGTCCCTTCTGGGGTCAAGGTCAAGATAAAAGGCCTTTAATACTGCATCAGAGAGGAAGTAGTGAAAAATCTTTGGGAAAGTGTATTTGGGAAAATGGCCAATGAATTAAAGGCAGGTGGATTAAAGGAACATGAATGTGTGTCTTTAAACACCTGCTGTATTGAGCACCATGATAGATTCTTTACATATATTTTTTCATAAGTATTACAATCCAACCATGAGTCATAACTCATGTTCACGTGATTGCCAAGGTCTGGTGTTTTGGCCATAGATGATGCCCCTGCTTCCTTATCTTCCAGATTCTCCTCTTCCACGCCAATCAAGTTTTGTGCCTATAACTATCTTTAACAGTTCCTTTTTTTCCCCTTCAAATCAGTTGTCTTAGTTATTTTTCTTGTTGATTTGACAAACTACCCCAAATCTACAAGTTAAGGGATGTTTACCGTTGATAGAAGTTTCAGTCCATAGTAGGATGGTTTCAAGACAGGATAGCAGGTAAAGTTAGTAAAAGCAACAAGGGACCTTAATAGTGTCTTTCTTCCTTTTTTATCTTATTCTGACTGGGTAGGATGAGTAGCATTCACACCCTAATCCTGGTGCCCTTGAGCATAGCACTGCACCATGAATCAATTCTAGTGCTACATATTCTAGATCTAGCCAGCTCTGAAAACCTCCCACCTATGACCACGAGGCATTGGGGGAGGGCATGTAAAAACAAGCCATAACATCAGGGTTATCAATGATATGAGTCACCAAATCTAATTGTCCTTCCTCATGTAACTCCTTTCCTCAGTGCAGGACCCTGATGACAACTCTTTCATTGCAACCTTTTCTTTGTATGTTTCTGTAACCAGTTATAGTTTTCTCTCTGCCTTTCCGACATTCCTTTACCATCTTTATTGAATCTCACTTTCTGATACCTAGAATTTTTTTTTTTTTTGAGACAGAGTCTTGCTTTTGTAGTTCTGGCTGTCCCTGAGCTTACAATGTAGCCTAGGTAAGCCTAGAACTCACAGTAGCCCTTCTGCATTTGCCTCGCAGAGTGCTAGGATTACAGGCATGAGCCATTGTGCCTAGCACTGTGGTATGTGGTACTGATTGCTAGTGGATATGAGTCACCATACCTGGCATTGTTGTATGTGGCTACTGGGGATCAAACTCAGGACCTTGTACTTGCAAGGCAGGTGCCAGAACCACTGAGCTAAATCCCCGGCCCTGATATCTGGAATTTTAGAATGTTAGCAGACCCCTTCAGCCCTCTTCCCCAGTTGCATTATTTCCTTTGGGCATCTTTTTTTTTTTTTAATCTTTATTGGTACATTAAATATACACATCATGATTGCACTCCATAATGGGGATTTGTACCAGTATAAGACACAACTTAATTCTCATTTTTTCCCATAGCCCTACCCACCCTACCACCCCCCATATACATAAAATTTGTTTCCTTACTTTTTTGTTACAATCTCAACATTGTCCTTTGGGCATCTTATTCAGTCTCCTCTGTATATTGATAGCTTTCAAGTTTATTTTTCTACCCAGGATTCTCCCCTGAGCACTAGAGTAAAATATTCTGTTGTTTACTTGAGATTTCTACTTAGATGTTGAGGTGATAAACAAAATTACCTCATCACAGTGAAAATGGAAGCACTCATTTCTACCTGTGTATCTTATTCCCTACAATAGATAATCACAAAGGTAAGTCAGTTTATATTCACTTCTCTCCTATCACCTTCCCTTCTGTCTATTCAGCTTAGTAACAACCATTGCAACCTTATAGCATCCTGGACATGGAAGTACTTGAGGATTTGCTACTCAAATGCTTTCACTTAACAGAACACAGAGAATCCCAACAGTTTAAAATTAATTAACTGCAAAGCTGAGGAAGTTTCTTCACTTATAGCTTTAATTTTACTGAGACCCTACATATTGAATATCTGTATTTGAGGAAAAAAGTGTCTGCCTGCTTACTTTATTAGTTGATCTTTTGTACTCATTCATTAGTTTATGATAATTTTCAATCCTGATCTTATTTTGTGTAAACTGTACAATATAGGGAGGGTAAATACTTGGCCTATATACTGCTACTCCTTAAGCAGTGTTCATGGCAGACATCACCAATCAATCTTGATACTACTAGGCCCTGATATAACCTCAGAAACTTTCCCAATATGATATTGCAGGTATTTACTATCAATTGATTAGAGTTGACTTTCAAAGTGAAACCTATTTCTTTCTATACAACTTCAAATACCTTTTCTCTGACACTATCTTTGGAGGCAAGGTAATTTGATCTAAGGTATTAGAGAGTACCAGTAACATAATGTATTTTAGCAGCAACATCTGGAAACATTGCTGAACCAACATTTTAATAGCATAATATTTTAATGGTGAGCCTGCAGGAGCCTGAGTCATGCAGTTCATTTATTTCTAGTATGTCAGGTAGACTAATCATTTCTGAGTTCAAGTTAAGAACCAGTGGTGTGACCTTGGACTAGTCCCCTAACACTTCTGAGTTTCATTTTCTTTATCTAACTTACACAAGCTGTAAGGCTTCTTTACATAAATAAGTCTTAGGTCCAAAAGAGGTTCATCCTGGAGAAGCCATCTG
Organism: Petromus typicus; assembly: GCA_004026965.1. NCBI lineage: Eukaryota > Metazoa > Chordata > Mammalia > Rodentia > Petromuridae > Petromus > Petromus typicus. Next base: position 24,515 of record PVIR01021133.1, read on the forward strand.
GAGAAGTCTTCTAGAGTCTATCTTAAATTCTTGACCACTATCTTAAATTCCAACCATGTGGTCTAGAGTTTGTAGTGTCACAGGAAAAATACAGCTTTTGGAGCTTGACATCTATATTCCACCTACTACCTGACACTGATTAGCTGTACTATGTATATGGGCCAATAATTCATTGTGGATTTCACCTTGAAAAGTTTTAATACATCATGCCTGGAACATACAAGATGCATACCAATCAATTAATCAGTCAACACATACATTCAGTGCTAACATGCCAGAGATAGTGTTGGTGATAAAGCACTAAACCTCACAGAGAAAGGTCCTGCTTCTATGGAACTTATGAAACAGTTTATATTTGTATTGAAGGTAGAATGACACTTCCTACAGGCTGAAGTAGATCTCTTGCTTTCCTTTGCCACGTGGTAGGTACTCTGTTCGAGAGAGAAGGATATGGCATGTTCTTAGAGAAAGATGGAAGGCTCTGCCAAAACATCACAGCCATAGACTCAGGAAAGTCTGCAGAGATGCTTCTTTGGCCTGACAAGAGGCTCATACCCAGGAGGCCATGTCCTACCTATACCTGCTGCTGGCCATTTGCAGGATTCCTCTGAAGCTTACAGCATGAGGAGTTTCTGCCAGCTTAAAAGCCATCCAAGCAAAGAGCAGATCTTCCTAGAACAGCTATAATTTCTTAGTGGGGAGTTTAATTCTGTGGCGACAGTACAAGGTTTTGTGGAATGAATATCATGTCAATGCTATTTAATAATATGGTAACCACTGACCATTTAATTACACAGTAATTGTCACTTAGTGGCTGGATAATTGCATAGTAAGTACCATCTAATTTCAGGGTAAAGGGTAAATACATGATTATTTCAGGCTCCTTAGGCACAGTATAGGTCACCCAGGAATTAGGTTTGGATTGACTAAGTATAAATTACCTAGAAATCTGTTTTCGGGTGATTACCCCTGTCATCCTTCCTTGACAAAGCTTCTAATGGTTACCACACAATTAAAGAGAGATTTCAAGATTTTAGGCCTAGGGAACTTTTTAAAGGGACACTGTTTTATCTTCTAATCAATCACTGCCTGCCATGTAAGGGGCAGTGCTTACTTAGACAAGAACTGGAGAGCTGGTAGCAGAGTTTTCTTTTTTTTTTTTTGAGGCAAGGTCTTGCTTTGTAGTTCAGGCTGACCCTGAACTCACTGTGTAGACCAGGCAAACTTGGAACTCACAGCAATCCTCCTGCCTCTGCCTCCTGTGTGCTGGGATTACAGGCATGAGCCACCATGCCCAGCACTGTGGTATGTGGTCCTGATTGCTGGTGGACGTGAGTCACCATGCCCAGCATTGCTGTATGTGGTTACCCGAAATCGAACTCAGGATCTCGCACTTGCAAGGCAGGCACTGGTACCACTGAGCTAAATCTGAGGCCTTAGCATAGTTTTCTTAAGTTGCTGTGAATTAAACACTTGGTGCTGAAACATGGGAACACTGCCATCACGAGATATGAACCCAGCATTCCTGGAGAACAGCCTTTTCATGCTGAGATGTGGATGAGCAGGAAGACGCTATGGATAGTGACTAAATCATGCTCCCCATAAGAGCTTTGTCCCCTGACCTGTGGAACCTGAAGATGAGAATTATTTGGAAAAAATGTCTGGTGATGCGATTAAGTAAGGAATTAGAGATGGGCTTATTCTGGGATATGCAGGTGGGCACTTACAATGCAGAGACAAGTGTCCTTCTGAGAGGTAGAAAAGGAGACAAAAATAAGAGAGAGGAAGGTCAGGTAAAGGTGGAGGCAGAGACTGGAGTGACTCAGCCACAGGCCAAAGAGTGCCCTGAACCAGAGACAGGAAGAGGCACAGAGTGTCTTTTGCTCCTGAGCTCCTGGGAGGGAGCATGGCCTTGCAGATACCTGGAGGTCAGACTTCTGACCTCCAGCCCTGTGAGGGGATAGATTTTTGTGGTTGTAAGCCACGGGGTCGTGACACTCAGTTACAGCAGTCATAGAGAGATGCAGTCTGTGAAGAGTTCCAGGTGGCACAAGTTCAGGTGTCTCAAGCCTCCTGCCCCTCAGCCCAGGGCTAGTGCAACTGGAGCCAGGGAACAGCCATAGAGAGAAAAGAAAAGAAGCCGGAGCAACTGAGTCTCGCATCACATGGAGAGCAAAGGAGCCCTCAGCTGACTTCAGAGCAGGGACACTAAGGAGCTCAGCAGGAAATGTAGGACAGGAATCAGGGGTAAGCCATAGATAAAACAGAAAAATAACTTTGGTAAAAGTCACACTGCCATTAATTCTCCTCAAGATCCGTCCCCTCATTTTGCACATATTTATCTCACTGTTTTTCCACTTTCAGAAGCATTTCTGGAAGTCCTCTTTTGTGAGTGTCTTTCCGTAGCAGCCTGAATGCTGAGTTGATTCAAACATTGACACAATTTCTGTCAAATTAAAACCTTATGGTGTATCCTCTTCCACTTTTATTCATTGGATCTAGCGTAGTGGGTCTCCTGGCTCTTCCCTATCTAAATGACCATGAAAAGAAATATTTTGTATTGATTTAGGATATTGAGGGACGTAAAAACATGAAAGAGGTGTTTCTGAAAGTGGCATGAATGAGTAGGTAAGTGTATTTGAAGCAAGGGAGAGAATTCTGAGGATAATTAATGGCAATGTGCCTTTTACTGAAAATAACTTTTAAACATTTATCAATACCTTGTATGTTTGCTAAAGTGTTTTATGGGAAAGAAATTTACAAAAGACAAATTTAATGTTTTTCATTATGAAGGAAAACAGTGGTCCTTTGGGACAAATGTAAAGCAATTTTAAAAAACAACAACTCAGTTCCCTGGATTCAGAGAGGCTCAGACTGATCTACTTCCTGCAAAGGCAAATTTTTACACTGGACTTAACTGGGTACCCAGCATAGGGGGAAGAATGAGGGTTTAGCCTTTGGGGTCAAAGCATGACATCTGAAACCTGATTCTACCACTCAGTACCTGGACGACTTAGAATAAGTTGTTTAACTGAGTCTCAATTTTTCCGATTTCAAGCAAGGATAACAAAATCTACTAAACCTACAAAATAATGGATATAAGTTTAATGAGAAGTCCCACTGTTTTTGACACTTTCTGAAGTAGTTCTGGAAGAGTCTCTCTCTCTCTTTCTGTCTCTCCACATCTATCTATCTATCTATCTATCTATCTATCTATTATCTATCTATCTATCTATCTATCAATCATCTATTTGCAATCAGTTTGTTCCTACTCAAGTGTAACTATTATTTTTATACTGGTGCAAAATAAGCATTTCCTATGTTCTTACAAAGTCTTCATGGACATATGTTAAATGGCAGCATTGTAAAGCCTCAAATAAATGTAGCAGTGAGGAAACTGATACTAGCAGCAGCCACATTGCTTCCCCAGAGTCCCTTAACAAGCTTACTGCTAATTATACAGTCCTTCTCCCACACCACCTCTGAGCTATTGCAACAAATTGCCCCTCTGTTACTCATTTTTCTCTACGCTCTGCAATGAGCTCACAGTTTTGGAAGGCATGGGGATCAGTTACCCTGTTTATACACTGTGACTACCTTAAGCCCTCAGGTTTAGACAAACAAGTGCTTTGGAGAAAGAGAGTAAGGCTTCATAACAGCCCATTCAAGACTGCACCCAGCTTTATGACGACAGGAAAGTGCTATCCAGCCAAGAGGGGGGATTAGCCAATAAAAGATTTAAAAGAGTCTCACTAAATAAAAATAACACAAGCCATTCTCCAGGAGGCCTCCTGAGTGTTCATTGCATTTAAGTGCTGCATGTAAAGTCAGATTTATTTTTATAGGTTTTGAATCATTTTCTCCCCCTAGCCTTCCTCATTCCTGTATCAGTACCCTGTTCAGTAATGTGGCGTTCCGTGCAACTATCCCTATATTTTCCAATAGGGCTGCATGGATGACACCTTTTCCATGGGTCAGACGCAGCTAGAGAAGGGACCATTATCAGGCTCTCTGACATAATACTGAACCTTGTTGGCCAAAGTCAATCTGTCATCTCTGTGGTTTATCTTGCCCCTTGGCAATACCAGCGAAGGGCAAAACAGATGAAAAGAGTATTTCCTAAAAGAATAATAAACTATAACATGTTGCTGTTATTGAAATGTTCTAGCTTCTTATCAAAGACATATTGCTGAGTTTCATGTGTACTTTCTTATTGGATCATTACAACAGATTTGAAACTGACCTTGTTTCCCAATTTCTCTAGGGTAAGTGATGCCTAGAGAGATCCAGCTGACCAATCCAAAGACCTAAAGGCCATAAGAAACGGGGCAGCTGGGATTCAGATCAAGTCTTTAGTGCTGCACTGGCTACAAGGAGGGTTGGGTGATGGTCATATTAGCCACAGAGCTTAATCCTTCTGAGATGATAAGTGTCTTGCTTTGTGTGGCTGTAACAGAATACTTGAGACTGGGCGGACCATAAAAAACTGGAAAGTTATTTCTTCTCTTTATAGTTCTGGAGGTTAAGAAGTCTGAGGTCAAGGTGCTGGACCTGGTGAGTTTCCTTTCTGTTGCATCTTCACATGGTGGAAGGCGTAAAGGGAAGCGAGGACAAATGCTATGTCCTCATACGCAGACAAGCAGAAGATAGCAGATCACTCCTGGAAGTTCTCTTTAGTGCAGGAGGTGAACCTGGGGCACCTGGTCTGTGAACTGGCCTTTGGGCACTACAGCATAAAATATTCCAGATTTTAACTCGGTCTTAAGCTTTATCATTAAGAAGCTAGAGATCAATGATATTTCTGTAGCTTTGAACATCACAAGTTTTTTCATCTTGCATGATCACTAGCCAAATATGAAGGATGTTCTAAGATGTAGCCATTAATAACTAAAAATTAAACTATATGTATATAGCATCCGCCAAAGAAAATGTATGCGCACTTCAGTAGTTTGCCATGCTAATAACTGCTGGGAAGCTAATGGTCACCATTTTGAGTATCTCTTATAATTGGCAGAGGCCAAAGATAACTGGTTTTAATCTCACTGATATTTCAATAAATTTAGTATTAAATACTTAAAAGTCTTCTTTTTCCTAATGTACACTTTTTGGGTGGAACATGAGAGGTCCCTTACTTTTTTAGGTTTCAGCGATAGAAACAGGTTTCAAATCTGTATTATAAGTACATGCCTCATTTTCCAGTGTATGAGGTTCCTGGCCTGTCATAAGAAAGCACTTCAAACTAAATGGATTAAAATCACAAAAATGTACTGTCTCCTAGTTCCGGGAATAGAGGTCTGAGGTCATGGAGTCAACAGGACCAGGCTCT
>PVIR01021134.1:0-29801 GCA_004026965.1 Petromus typicus
GGCAAGAGCATTTTTACCACGGACTCCAGACCATGCTGCAAATAAGCGGCTTCCCTCTATCTGCACTTTGGAGAGCAAGTTATTAACTATTTTTCACACCACTGCTGCAAAACAGCTCTCCTATACCATTGCATAGTGTAAACTCGTTTACTAATTTTAAAAATTAAATTGTACATTTAAAGGTGTTTTCCTTTAGACTGGATGTATGTAAAATATTTTTATGTTAACCAACTGCTTTTCCTTTTTCTTTAGTTTTAAAAGATTTATATGTTTATGCCTATTTCTCATCAAAGAAGTCTTTGTGTTTTACGTGTAGCTATTACAACTTGTCTTTTCCTATCTTATGCTGTAATTATCTCTGCAAGTGTATGATCTTCTAAAATTATAAAAATAGACACATTATCATGTGCACCTTTACATCATCCTTATGCCTGCTATTATACTTTATACTAAACACTCAATAACTAATTTTAATTGATAATATATTACATCTTAAATATTTTTTTGCCCCAACTTGTTTCTATTTTAATAAGAATATTTTAAGAAATTAACTGAATTGCAAGTAAGCACATTTTGTTCCAGTTAAATGGGCTGAAAAGCACAACTGATTACAGAGAGGCAGGTCAAAATACAGTTTTATGAGAAATTATTTCTCAAAGAGTGAGCAATTCCACAAAACATTGTACCAGTGTCTGTGTTATGTTCTGAAGTTGGTAATGTTTGATTTATTTAATTGTAGTGACATTTAACTTAAGTAGAATGAAAGAACTCAGGCATATTGGAAGCAAAAGGAGGGGGGGAACCACAGAAAGCAAAACCAAACAAACCCGCTTTGTACCTTTTCAAACCAAGATAAAATATATAGCAACTATAATCATGCATGTACATGTTAGAGGTGGGTTGAGAAGGAGGTGCTAGGGAGAAGAATGTGGACTGGGGAGGAACGATCAGAAGGTAAGTTATTGGGCATGTTTAGCATGAGAAGCTCCCATCTGAGTTGATTATGGTGCTTTTGGACTCACTGTACTTTTTAAGTAGAAATTTATGGAACCAATGCCCCACTTCAAGATTTAACCAGTTTATGTAAGCAGCAGAACAGGTTACACTCGAATCTCCCTAGACTCGTGGAGCTGGTGACATACTCACTGCTTGCACTTAGAAGTTCATCCTTACGAAAATATCTTCTGCAAGTCTAACTTAGGGGTAACATCAGGACATCGATACTTGAAAATAATGTGCTGGAGAGAAGGTCTGTGAATAATGGATCAAGAAAAAATGGAAGGTAGGAAAATGAATAGGTTTAGGAGAGAAACCCACTGAGTTTCCAATACAGTATCTAGAAACAGAATCGCTGGAAGGTCTAGTTGCACCTGCTAAGCCGCCATCCATCACTGATAACAACTCAATATGCCTCCCTCATGCCCACTCAGGCCCCGAGGAGGCCAGCTTTGCTTTGGTTTGCAACTCTCTTGGGTTCTGGGGACATTTAATTTTAAATATCTGAGTAATTAGAGACTTTATTTTCCTTTCTTGTTTCAAAATTTCTGTAGCTAATACTACTTACTCTCGTCTGCAAGGTCTTCACCTGTTAGGTTTCTGGGTGTCTTTCCCGCCTATTCAATACCCACATTTTCCTTTCCTTTTTAATTCTATTTTACTATTATACATTTTCAAAAATTACATAATTGTTTTACCTGCTTAATTCCAATCTGTGCCTGTACCCAGAAAAAACTCTTTTCTATAGTTCTACAGCACTTAAAAATGCATTTTAAATGGAAACACCTGCTATCATATATTGTCTCAATTCTAATTTTATTTTATTAGCATGATTTAATGAGATATAAGGTGAGGGGCTCACCAAATAAGTGTGAGCAAAGGAAAAAATACTTTGTTATGGGGGAAATAGGATAAAAATAAGGCTTGGGAGAAGCTGATGGATTGAATTATACCCACTTGATACTATCTCTGAGCTGTTTCTCAGTACTTTCTGTAAAACAGAATGTGTCCCCTAGTCATGGGTCCATATTCCGGGAATGTTTTGTTAAGAAATACTGATAAAGTTTCATGAATGTATATGTTGGTTATGGAGGAGAAATGTACAGCAGTGGAGATGGACAGGTGATAGATTATATGTGGTGAGTGGATGCAATGGGATTGATTTGCTGTTAATTTATCCTGGGAAAGCAAACATTTAATCTTTCTACTGGATGTTATAAGCAGCAAAGACTTTGTGAAGATACACATTCAACCACACATTTACTGCTGAGGTACACGAAGGACTGTTTTACTTCTTCTGTGCCTTTTGTAGTGGGGATTAACATCAGCTAATATAACAGAAATGAAACAAAACAAAGCAGCAGAAACCATACAAGATAAATATTTAGGCTTTGAAATCTAACACTGGAGATATTTGCTGTGTGTAGAGGCTCATGATGTCGCAGTGTTGGGAGTTCCTTGATTGTGCTCCACTAATTCTGTGTGTGGTTTCCACCATGACTGACATGGCAGCTACATCTCCAGCCACTTGGTTCACATTCCGGGTCAACAGCAAGAGATACTCAAGGAAGACGGACAGCATTTGTCTATTTTCCTTCTTCTTCAGAAGGGACACATTGATACAATATCTAGGCTGCTGTTGCCATACTGAGCTCATGGAAGGAGGGAAACACAGTGGCCAGAAATACTTTTACTAAGGAAGTGGCAGAGACTGGATTTGTGGAGGTGAGAAGAAGCCTCTGCACAGTCCTTACTCCATTGCTTTCGGTGTGAAACAATGTTCTCAGGGAGCTAGTGTTAGTATATCTTGTGTTAGAGGGTGGGGTACAGAAATAAGATGATTTTTGGCTATATTTCTAAATCTTTCTTATCAGTGTATGTTTGCAATGCACAATCCTGACATTCAACTTGGAGAATTGTTACACACGCATTTCACATTAAGATTATTTTAAAGACTCAGTTTAATTGAACAAGTGTCATTGAGAACTATTGTGTAGAAGGTCATGGGCACATAAGCAAGATATTGTTCCATTAGTGGCAGGCTTACAGTTCAAGGAAGAACAAAGAAGTAAGCAGTTTTAGGATAATTAAAATAAACCTAATAGTAGAAGTACAAATGTGTATCTAAGTACTTTTTATCCACAGACTTATTTATATGAAAAAAAATCTTACACTAATACACCTTTAAGTTCGGTTATTTTATTGTCATTCGTACTTTGTCAGGATAAAATGAAAAAGAATGTGGAGACATACAGACTGATTCTTACAACTTTGCTCTTGGCTTTTTCAACATTCATTTTTATTGAAGATGACAAGTATTGCTTATCTTACCCTTGGTTAAAGAAATGCCTTTTCGGACCTCTCTTGCAAGTCTCAGAGTTGTTCATGCCTTAGATTATGAATTTATTTACAACTTCAATTATAAGTGATTAGCTTTCCTGAACCCAGGAATTTGTTAACATGATGACCCTCTCATTTTAGTATTTACACCAAGTGAGGAGATTTCACACATTTGCTTTATGTTTGGCATATTTATTTTTCTAAGTTACTAAACAGTTTCAACTACTTATGATCATATATTTCCTTCATCTCATTAAAATATGATTTAATATAGATGTCATAAAAAGACTACTGTACTGCAGTGGTTCTTTGTCAAGCAATCAGGATTTATCCTAAGGAAATAATTGAGCACAGATAATTTTGCTGTAGTTTCAAACCAAAATGCATATTGTGACTAGTAATTTTCTCCTACATTTATTGATATTTGATAGTCATGATTTTGAAAAAGTTAAAACACTTGTGAGTAGTTTTCATTACACATAATATACTGATTTTGCAAATCAGAAAAATTGAAAGTAAGAAAAAAAATTCTGTCACAAAGTTGAAACAAATTTTTCTTTTTTGTAAATTGTAAAATATGTTAATTAGACCACTGCTTAAATTATCAAAGTCTAAAATTATAGAAAACATAAATAAGACAAAATTGGAGAGGTTATGCTTATATCAGTAATAGTTGCCCATGTAAAAGATAAATCTTAATATATGATTCTTGAAGAACTATGTTCTAACCATAATTTTTGGTGTTAATATTTTGTTTCTCATCAAACAGTACAATTATTATTCTTGTTTCATTTTAAAGGATTATGTAGAGTGCAACAAGTATATAAAAAAGTGAGGAAAACACTTGTTCACTATTACAAAGTGAATGTGCATGGATAAAGAGCACAAAGTCAAGAAATACCAAGTTGCTACCAATCAGAAGCCTCCCTTGTGAACTTCTGGATCAGTTTCTTTTCCCTCTATTCAAAAGGTAGCACTTTTCTGACTTCTCAAAGCAGATTATAATCTGTTATGTCTTTGAACTGTTTATTAATTAAATCACATAGATGCACTTGTTGGCTTCCTGGAATCAGTATGCATTTGAGACTCATCCAGGATGTTGAAATATATCTTGAAGCCACTAATTTTTACTGTTTTGCAATATCCCAATGCCTGACTATAAAATTGGTTAAAATTTCTGGCTACTGTCTCTGTAAATATTACTTTTGACCTATTACCTTTCTTGTCTTCAGTGACATTTCTAATGTGGACTTAAAAAAATTCCTTTGTGCCTTCTATATTTTTTGTATGTTCTATTCATTTGCCTATTCTCACTGTTAGTAGCTTATTTTCTTTTCACTTGTCTTTTACTTTCCTAATATTTCCTCTGGTTGTATCCTATTTTCTACGTAATTTATCCATTGAATTTTAGTTTTGACCTTTTTAAATAAAGTTTCTAATGGCACTTTCCTATTGTTTTCTAGTTTTCTGCCAAAATTTTTAGTTGTGTCTTTTATTTTGTGGAATTTGAGAAAGCATATTTATTTTAAATTTAATTTTGCTTACCTATATCTCTTTCTACAGTTTATTGCTAATTTTGTTATTGATCAAGTTAATATTTTTATTCATGTGACTGCATATTAACTATGAAAATTAGGAGAAATAATTTAATGTTTAAAGATATAAATATTTTAATTAAAGATTTCCTTGACTTTTGACAATCATAGATAATTCACACATATTTAGTTCATTATATGTAGGTATAATCAATGTTCTTCAAAATATGCTGTGAGGTATTAACAATTTATTCAAACATTTGTAGTGATTCCAGCTCCACAATACACCTGTTAAAGTGTTGGCTATTATTATTATCTTGATAATTAGGAGAGAGCTTTATAACTTGTTGTTTTCATATTGATTTCTTATTTTATTAAAAAATAGTGGTTATTGAGTAAATGAAATATAATCACTCAGCAGTAATACTTAATCCAACAGTAGTAGTTTTTGGAATTACTGCCTTTTCCTTTCTCTGATCCAATGCCCTTCAATTTCAACACTTTCACTTGATCAGAGTACTTAATAACTGGGTAGCTTCTTTACTTCCTATATGCTCCAATTAATGTTTAATAATTCTAAGAAACTTCCCATTATTTATTTATTTATTATTATTTTTTTGGGGGGGTAAATCTTGCTCTTTGGTAATAACCAGGGCTTTCTGTGAGATTTATTTTCTATTTTTATGTTGATATTCATGGAACAATGTTCACTGTGGTTAGTACTATCTTTATATTATACAAAAGGGAAAGAAATATCCAAAAAGACCCAGATAATCTTGAGAATTATGGGATTTTACACTAAACTAAATTTTTATCACATGTTAAATTACAGATGGAATTATCCTTGCTTGCATGAGACAAATGCACTTATTTTTGTTTTTCAGGGGAAATGTACTGAAAATAACCCAATATTCTGAACATTGTAAGGATGAGTTAAGTGAGTAAGATCATTATAAGTAAATATTATCAAAAATAAAAATATACTCTACAATTCTGAAGAAGCATGAAATTTCAAAAATATTTTAGAAATATTTGAAATAGAACTACTATATTTTGAAAATATTTTTATTGAACCATAATGGTAGAAAATTTAATATTAAAATGGGTAAGTTTGGGATATTTTAAATAGAGAATTTAGTAGAGTAATAAAGTCAATGGAGTGGCTGGGGATGTAGCTCAGTGACACCATCTGCCTTGCAAGCTAAAGGTCCTGAGTTCAGTCCTCAGTACTGTAAATAAATAAATCTTTTACTTTATGAGTATTTTCTTGTCAATAAAATTAGAATGGTACTTCTGAAATAGAAAATGATAAATTTACATAAAAATGAAAATTTTCTGCGTGGCAAAAGTTAACATAAAATATTAAAATATAAAAAATCATTTGTGCCAAAATATTTGCAACATACAGTGTATGGCAGGATAAGTGTAAATATTCCTAGAGATAAAAATCTCTACATGAAGGAAATGAAAAGAAAAACTAGTTGATTCAGAAGACTAAACAGGTCAAGGGCAGAAATAGAAATGAAAAGGAAAGATAAATGAATTAAAACATTTTTAACCTGAAAGAAATTCATAGAACAGATGAGTGATATTCTATTCCCACCCCTAAGAAAGTACAAAAAAGTAGGAGGTTGAAAACATGCCCTTACTTAGAGGACAGAGAAAGGGATGTTCCCATGAACTGTCCCTGGAATACAAGTTACTATAAGTTTTTAAATATAATCTGACATTATCTACTAAAGTTTAGAGTATACCTCCCCTAAAGAAAGTACAGCAATGTATTTTTGGGAATCTATCTTAAGAACATAAAGTATAAATACATAAAAGTATGTATAAAATAATATGTAAAGAAATGCATAAGAGGATATGTAAATCGGCATGTTGCATGAAAAAACTCACAAACTAAAATGTTCATCAACAGAAAAATATTCAAGAAATTATGATGTAGTGACTGTCCAAACTATGGAATACTGTGGAGCTATTAACAATATTAGCATTTGTAAACTATTAGTAGAAGGAAAATAAAAGACAAAGACTAACACGTAAAACAAAAAAATTAGGCTTTTGTAAGCAAATAACAAGAGCAAAAATGCAACAGTAACCATGCACTGTTATACAACATATTGTTTTGGCCTGTCTTTGTTAACACAGGAAGGTTTGGAAGCTTATATTCCCCTCCATAAATACTGGGTAGGTAGTGTGGAAAAGGCTAAGAGAATGTAAGAGCTGTCATTGTCTTTTCCATATTTATATCTTTCTTTATCTTTTGTAATTCAAAAATAAATTCTAACAAAGCATACCAAAACTGAACATAGTAGATATGATCATAAAACTCAACTAGTGGAATATTTTGCAATGCGTAATAATGAGTGAAACTTACACTTTATAAAGGTGCAATTATTTGTACTGAGAGCAATATTTATTTTTGAACTATACTTGACATGTACTGTTATGTAATACAGATATTTTCCACAACCCAGGCACTTGTATTCATATCACATGCTGCAAAGAGCTATCACAGTATTTCTAGGCTTTGCATATATTTTAGACTCATCTTCTCACCTGGTCACTGGTTATCTTTGTACCAAATTTACTGAGCTAGCCCAGATCTGCTACTTACAAAAATGTTCTCCATTTTGCAGAGTACTATCCAAAGTTGTGTGAGTAGAGTCTACTTGTAATCATAGCTACTCGGGAGACTGAAGCAGAGGAAACAAGAATTTGAGGCCAGCCTGAGTTACACAGTGAGAATCCATTTCCTTAAAAATAAATAATTAAACTCTAAAAACCACTCCATACTCTCAATGATGGGGGTATTGAGCCTATTGCAATTACCACTTGGCAAGAAATAAAGAGATGAGAACTTTGCTCTGTTTCTTTAACTCATGAAGTGAAGGATTGCACTTAGATACCGTCTATACTCTCAGACCTCTTGGCAGTTTGTATTAAATTTGGGAACAAAAAATTTGGGAACAAGAGAGAAGGTGACTAAATTGGTAGGCATTGAACAGGCTGTAGGTATCTTTACAGTGTTTTCTTAATCTTTTCTTTAATTGTCTAATTCTCTGGAGCAGAGATGGAAAAGAAATGTTCTACATTCCCACCAATCTCTAAGCATCTCCGTGACCTGTTCTAAGCAGGGTTCAAAAGTTTTCTCCCTCGGGAAAAGTCCAGAAGTTTTGGTGCCCCTGCCTGGCTTCCAAATAGGAACATGTCATCTCTCTGTTCTGTTAGAGGAACGTGTTTCTCTGATGCCCAGATTCTTCAGGGAAGAGCAACGAATTGTAAACTTTGGGCCATTCTTATTATGTAGTTATTCTTTCTTTCTTTAAGAAGAAATTCCATTTTTAAAAAAATCAGTGTCTGAGTTGGCATTTCAGTAGCACTTTCTAGACATCGTTCTTTCACAAAAGCTCCCCAGAGACCATAGAGGAATCAGCATCCTCCACAAACTCTATTAAGGCTGCAGTCAGAAGATTTCCACTCGAATATCTAGCCAAGCGCTTTCCGTCTGCATAGGAGATTTGAAAAAAGAGCCTGGAGAGTCCTCATTTCCAGCATAATCACAGCTCTAGTGTTTCCCAAACCTGCACTGGTCTGTAAGAGTGCACAGCAAAGCTCTTGCATCTGTCCTCCCACAGTGTCACGATTGTTAATGCAAGACTCAGTGCGTCAATTTCTAGGGATGGGTGCCAATTAGTATGTGTATAGATAAATATATACCCACAGTCGACTGATAACCTGTGCTTGGGTTTGGTTATTATGCTTTTAGCATTTCATTTATTTATTGAGAAAACCTCAAATTGGTAAAGCACAAATCATGAAATTGTTTTAATTTCTCTCCCTGTCACCAGCCTTTCATGAGATTGATGGAAGACCTAGAATTTCCTGTCACTTTTTCATGACAGAATGTCCAGTCTGTTCTAAACTGCTTTAGTTTCACTCCTCTTTGAGGCACAGAATTCATCTCCTCTCCTTCTCTCATTGATCAGCCTGGAATTATATGTGGGGATAAAGATCAGGGTGGAGGCAAAGTTGAGCTCTTGAGACAAACTCAGTGGAGCCAAAAGACAAAATGACAACAAAAAAGCACAAATTGGCTACATTTGAATTTCAGATAAATAGCAACATTTTATGAATAAGTATATTCCAAATAACAAACTTAGACCATTTCTTCCTGTTTATTTGAAATTCAAATGTAAATAGGGCACCTTCTATCTTATATGACAACCTACTCTTCTAGCCATTGGATCCCCCAGGGCATTAGAGCTGAAAAAGGATAAGAAAGGAGATAGATATCTCTTGCGCAAGTGAGGAGATGATCACAAGCAATTATCTCTCAGTTGTCTTTCAGGTTTCTTCATAGCTTTTCTCAACTCGCAGCTAGCTCAGTAGGGATTTCCAGGGCTGGGTTGTTTTCTCACGAAATGTACTCTTTTGCTTCTCCTCCACTGGGTGGAGGGAAAGCTGGTTTCCTGGTGGGAAAGCTCCACAGCTAAAAGGTGATTCTGCAGCTCCAATAAGCAGAAGTGTGAGTGTATTTTCAAGCCTTGTTTCCCATTTTGATCGACAACCATCTCAGAGTAGTTCCCTTGATGGACCCTGCTCTTTTCCACCATCCCTCCCATATATTCTTTCGTTCTTACCATTCTGGGGATGGAACCTAAACTAGAGCTACACCTCAGTTTTTCTCATGTTTATTTTGACACAGGGTCTCTCTAAGTGTCCCAGGCAGGCCTTGAACTTGTGACTCCCCCAGCCTTAACCCTCACCCATCACATGGTTTTAAAGGGTGCATTAGCCTGTGTGAAACTGGAAACATTCAGAGAGAGTCAAAACAAACAGTCATTTCAAAAGTTTTAAAAGAGGATTTTCCAAAAACATGAGGGAAAGATACAGCAAAATGCAAAGGGATAACGTAGTACCCTGCAACACTTCTTGGGGGAGGACAATTCTCACCTTGAAGACTGAAACACAGGGAGAGTGAATGGTCTTCAGTGTTGGCAAGAGAACTGTAGGTAGAGTGCAAGAGCCGCATCCTTTATCTGCCAGGCATGGCCATCCCTTGGGAACACCAGAGCTCTTCCTTCTCCCTCCCAACCCCTGATCGGATTGGTGCCCAGTGGTATTCAGAGGGCAAGAAAGCCCACTGAGGTAGCTCTCTGGGAGGGGGAGAGCATGTAACGCTCCCTCAACAATGGCATCTCCCATCTTACATTCTTCATTGTATAGAAGGCCAGAAATTTGGGGTGTAAGGCATTCAGTGTCTTGTGGAGATGAATTTGTCGACATTGTCTAGGGCAATGGTGGTGAACCTATAGCACATGTGAGCCAGTGGGCATGTAGAGCTGTCTTTGTAGGCTTTCAAGCCACGTGGCTTCAGCAGCTGAACATCAGATATTGAGGTTTAATTGCAGTGTTGGCACTTAGTATAAATAAATGGGTTTGGGGTGGAAGTTTGGGGACTCAGCATCCAAAAGTTTTTCCATAATTATTCTAGAGTGCGGCATTTATAGTAAAGGTCTACCCCATGCAGCTTTTGGAACTTAGCAGTAATCTGGAACTACTGCAAGAGTTCTGTCATATCTTGATTCAAGCATGAACAGGAGAAAATTATTAAAACACCATAGAGAGGCAGATAGAGAGTTTGTGGATCAAGAAACTTGCACAATTTTGTGAAATCTCTTTGAAGGAAAGGATATAAGATAGGAAGGAAAGTTTAGGTATAAAAGAAAGCAGTAATATAGAATTAGGAAAATCTTAACAGATCTAAAAGCATTAGCTAATACAAAGGACATCACAAATGATGTCTTCATCCCTAAAATGAAGACACTTTTTTCCTCCTTTTTAAAAAATTGAAATCTTTATTGGTATATTACATACATGCATCATGATTGCACTCCATAATGGGATTTGTACCAGTATAAGACACAACTTAATTCTCATTTTTTCCCATAGCCCTACCCACCCTACCATCCCCCTATATACATAAACTTTTTTTCCTTTCTTTTTTGTTATAATCTCATTATTTTTCCCCCTTCACCCTTTTTACTTTGAGTATTTTCTATTTCACAATATATAACATACAATTCTAGGACTCATTTACATCTTTATTTTCTCATACCAGAGAAAAGATGCGATATGTACCTATCTGTGACCTATTTATTTCACTTATGAGGATGCCCTCAAGGTATGTCCATTTAAGTAGAAATGATTCAAACTTATCAAATTTTATGGCAGAGTAATACTCCATTCTGTAGAAGAACCACAGCGTTTTTATCCAGTCTCCAGTTGATGGACACTTGGGTTGTTTCCAAGATGTAGCAATCACAAACTGAGCTGCTATGAACATGGGTGCACATATGTCACTGTGATATGAGTCTTTTAATTCTTTTCTGTATATATCTAGCAGGGTGATGGCCAGGTCAAATGGGACCTCCAATCCTAGCTTTCTGAGGAATCTCCAAAATGATCTCCACAGGGGTTGTATGAGTCTACAGTCCCATCAACAGTGGAGAAGGGTTCCTTCTTCTTTGCAGCCTTGCCAACATTTGCTGCTGGCTGATTCTGAAATGGGAGCCATTCTATGTGGAATGAAATGAAATCTCAGTGTTATTTTCATCTGCATCTCTCGAATGACTAATGATGTTGAGCATTTCTTCACATGTTTCTTAGCTGCTCTTACTTCTTCCTCTGAAAAATATCTGTTCATTTCAGATGCCCATTTTTGAATTGGGTCTTTAAATTTGGGTGGGCTGATTTTTTTTGAGCTCTTTATATATTCTAGATAGTAGCCCTTTGTCTGAGAGACTGGTAAAGATTTTTTCCCACATTGTTGGTTGCCTTTTTACTCTGTTGGTGGTTTCCTTTGCCATGCAGAAGCTTTTTAAAAGAATGAGGTCCCATTTGTTGATTTCTTCAGCCAATTCCTGTGCTATAGATGTTTTGCTCAAGAAGTCTTTCCCTAAGCCAATGTCTTCAAGAGTTTTACCTGTTTTGCAGTAGGTTTAGAGTGTCTGTTTTAATATTTAGGTCTCTTATCCATTTTGATTTTAGCTTGGTGCTCGGTGAAAGAGTTAGATCTAGTTTTAGTCTTTGGCAAGTTAAAGCCCAGTTTTTCCAGCACCATTTGTTAAAGAGGCTATCTTTCCTCCATTGAGGATTTTTGGCTCCTTTGTCAAAGATGAGGTGGCTCAGTGTATCTGGAGTAGTTTCTGGATCTTCTAGTCTATTTCCTCCTTTTTTTGCTACATTTTATTTGAACATTTCTTCTTATGAGAAAGATTTTTACTATGTTCCATAAATTATAGAAAGATATTTCAGTCCTGCCCCTAAGATGGCTGAGTGACATTTGTCTTTGTGGATGTTTCCCCTACTTTAATAATTTTTAAAACTGCTATAAAATTTAGCAAATCTCTATACTGCATTTAGAGCTATCCTTGAGCTTATCTATTAAGTTATATTCTTCATGAGGGTCAGCTAATTCTTTTTGAATAGGTATCAATATAAATCAAATTCTCAGATTATAGTGGAATTTATCTAAAAGCTGGACTTCCCACAATGTAGCCTTTTCTTCTACACATTTCACAATTTTCTTCTTTCCTACTCATGTGTTTCTGGTTTCAGGTGAGACAAAAATCACTCACTCACCTTGTGATCTTACCATTGGACCTATTGTGTTGTGTCCTGGGAATGTCCAGGTAGTAGCATATTCCCAGAGACCTATCCCAGCCCGCAACAATGTAATTACACAGAAAAATGATTGAAAACACAAAAATGTACCATAATGACCTCGATATAAATGTATCCCCCATCAACTTAGACTTTTCCTAACCTGCCTACCTTAGTACCAGAGCAGACATCGGTAAGAAGAATTCAATATTCTTTAGGGATTGGAGTTCAACTATCTTATGTTAATGAATTTCTCAAAACTTCACAGGCCCACAAACACTACTGACCATATCAAGTGAACCTGAAGCCTAGGCTCCATTTGCATCGTGATAGAAGAACTTTTGTCACCCAATACTTTATCCGGGGCCCACTGAATCTTTCCTCTCTGACCGGGTGTAAACAGCTTCTCCAGTGTGCAAGTCTTCTGGTGAACCTCAGGGCTGTTGCTCCTGACTACTGAGTTCTTTGGCTCCTCTCTCCAATCCTAGATGCCTTAGGTGTACTGAGAATGACAGAGTGGTACATTTGATTGTTTTTTCCAGCATACATCTCCTCCCCAGGTAAATCAACACACATAACCAGGTCTTTGGACGTGGGGTCACCAATACACTACAAATATTTGAGCTCCAGTCTTCCATTTGTCAGGAAAGCCAGAGATGTGATGAGCCAGAGGAAATTTCAGAATGACTGGAACCAGGATTCCTGGGTAGGCTCTCCACTCTCTTTAAAACTTTCAGAAATATGTTAGAATAATATTGGCTGAAAATGTTCAGAAAACTCTGCCTGTACACGTTAACATGCATTTCATTTTTAATGATCTAGATGGAGAATTAAATCTTGAAATTACTTTTGAACTCCTGACAATTTTATTGTCAAGGCACGTGAATGAGCTGATAATGCTTGTAATTTTAAGTGAAGCCAGCACAGGATGAACTTCAGATTAAAATTCTTGTTTTCTTATTCTCCCAAGATATGAGTAGAATATTAAAATCAAAAAGTACTCTTTCTTGTATATGGGAATAAAATATTCCTCATCACATTGAATTCTGCTGCTGCCTGCTATATACTTTTGAATTTATAATTTAAATAATCACATATATATATACATACATAGTGTACATCATATTTTATGTGTATATAAAGTATTCTTAGTTTTTAGGTATTTTAAGAAAATAATATCTGTGTCTGCCAGCAGTGAATGGTGTTCTTCCATAACTGACATACTAATGTTTAGATATTTAAAGTTCAGATATTTAAAATAAGGGTCAATGCTATATCCCTAACACTACAAGTATGATTTAGGAGACAGTTGCATACAAGTGATTTCCTTCTGATTTGCACACAAGGTTCAGCTCAGGTGCTTTTGTTGTTTTTGTTATTGTGGGGAAATAGTAAAACAATGCAAGGTTGAATACAGGGAGAGATATGGGCTTGTGGGAAAGCTTAGAGTGAATTATAATCACTGAGTAATCTATGGTATAGGTTGGCTGTGACAACCAATTAAGGAGGAGTACATTAAGGCACCAGAGAATAAAATAATGCTGCAACCAAGTATAATTATATTGTGTTTCATAATTCTATTCATGTTAAAGATATAATAGTTACTCAAAATATGTGTAAAGTAGGGTTTCCTAATTTTAAAATTCACAAAAATTTGAGGGAGATTAATAAAACCTTTGGGAGCTTTATAATTCTAATTATGTCCATTGAGTAAAATAGAGTTTTCCAAAAATTATTTTTTTGAGCAATGCAGATTTCAGCAAGTGTTAAATTTGAAGATCCATTATTTACTGAAAAAACACAAAGGCAAATAAATATATAGTCATTGGTGCCTTGACTAAGTCCGGTAGTGTAAAATGCAAGACAAACATCTACCAAAACTCTGTGTTAGCTCCTGTTTTACCTATTTTCTCCCACGTGTTTTCTACTTGAGTGTTACAATATTGACAAGGGTCACAGATGTTAGTGGTTACCAGTTCTCTTTTCTCTCTAAACTTTACTTTGATGTTCTGAATGAATTCCATCGAATTAACACTAAAAAAATAAAAGGAGGAGAAGAAAGATGTCCATTTCTGGTTCTTATATATGCCAGCTGGTGATCTGTAATTTCATAATATTCAAATTTTAGTTTACAGGCTTTTAGTAAATTTTTTAAATTCTGTGGTGTAGCACATATTTAATCATAGTAGATAATGTAAATATGCAACAGATAAATCCATGCGCTGCACATGCATATATTTTTAACATATGAATATAAGATATTAGATTTTAATTTTATTTTATGATGTAGTATCCCAGTGGTAACAAGATTATAGACTAAGTATTTAATTCATTGAATTATTTAAATTGTGAATAATCACACCAAGTTGTGCTCGCACACCTGTAAACAATTTTTAGGCTATTAAAAAATTCCAAAGTCCTCTGACAGCTGAAGATCAAGGGCACGTATCAAAGTTGAAAAAAAACAGACATAACATCTGATTTTTCATTTTAGCAAGTCAGAGCCCATATTTCAGCTGACGTCTTTTCTAATTGATTCAACAGACCTGACATTGAACAGCATATAACGAGGCTGATGAAGTGTGACCTGTCCTGAGGTCACTGGAGAACTTTTAAAAACTTACATATGTGTCCCTAGACCTAGGGTCTCAAAATGGAAGCAAATATATTTTCAAAAAGTATTTGATGGCTATTTCTCGCATACCAATTTTGAGGTTCAATTTACTGAAAAGATTATTTTTGAAATGAAAAGTGATTTTAGTGGAAGGACCGAAGCAAGTGCATAATAGGAAATAGTGTCACTGCTGTGTGGCAATGATTTTTGTGACTTTTCTACTAAAACATTCTTTTATTTTTTATTTATTTATTTATTTTTAATTATCTTTATTGGTACATTAAATATACACATCATGATTGCACTCCATAATGGGGATTTGTACCAGTATAAGACACAAGTTATTTCTCATTTTTTCCCATAGCCCCACCCACCCAAACATTCTTTTATTTTAAAATGGGGAGGTGAGCTGGAGAATTATGTCCTTTCCTTTCTAGCTCTGAAAGTTTATAAGTAAAGAAAAAAGATCAGTATCTTAAGAAGGAAAGAACTAGAGCTATCTGGGAGTTTTTTTTTTTCTTGTACACATCACAACTTGGATCTGTGTTTGGCTTTCCTTTTCAAATGAAGTTTACTTCCTTATAGCCTAATGGGAACTATCAAGCTAATGCTAAGCAAAAACTTAGTGATGAGATAAACCATGATGGACCGAGAAAGGCATTTGAGGTGTTTATAGGAATACCGTTCTTGTCCATTTTACTTGGAAAGTAGAGTTATTTGTATGTTGCTAGCCAATTCCTTAGCAAGAAAACCTATCCCAGCATCTGTTTGAAAGTGGCTAGAAGGAAAGAATGAAAAATGATTTGATCTGCATTCTCAGTGATACTTTCCTCTGCACTACAACAAGCCAGCTCAATGGAAATATGTAAAAGCTCTTATTTGTAGCAGCTCCTGTAGAATCAGATGCCATTTTTTGCACCTATGATAGCTGTCAGGTGTTAAAACCCTCCAGAAGCATCTTACTGAATAAATCTCCATTATTACCCCAAGTAAATTATTTGTAATAAGCGATTATTTGTTCTGGCATCTTGGTCGTTGGTGTTGAATGTCTCTCCTGTCCGAATACACTTTCTGCAGCCATTGGCAATCAAAGTTGACACAGACAGAGGTCATTATAAAGAAACATACCCTTCACAGCTGTAGTAAGGTCAGGAAAAATGGGCTTGATTTACTAGGAGGCTAAATTTGTATTTATTTTCTGATAGTTCTCCGAGTGCACTTAGCATTTCTAAGCTCAAAGTAGAAAAGTGGACATTCAGAAGCAAAAGGGGAGGAAGAATTTGGCAGGAATATTTGCCTCTTAATAAAGGAATAAGCTTTCCTAAAATAATAACTTCTTTACTACTGCCTTTTTGAAAATATATTTACTTTGCACAATTACTTTAAAGAGTTAGTTAATTTTTTTATAGAATTAGTGGAAAACATATGCAATATTTTCATACTGTCAGTTTTCCTTCTAAAGCTTTCTAATTAGAAATTTTTTATATACAAGTCAAGAAGGTATTTATAACAAGAACATTGTGATTGGGAGAAATTATAAAACTGCTCAGAGTAGCATAGCTTATAATTAAATCGGCATTAATTTTCCACGATAAGGTATGATATAAATATTCCATATAAAATATGGCTAAATTGTCATTCTTATAAAATCTTTAAAAATTCACAGAATATTTAGAAACGTTTGATAGAATTTCAAAGCAAGCCAAGACTGTGTCAACCCATCCATTTTGTGGATAAGAACATTGAAACCTAGACAGGATGAATTATTTAGATAACCATTTGCCAGTTGATACAGAATGAACACAGCAGCCCATTCTTAACCTGATGCTCATTGTTGTGTGGGAATCTTTCTAGAGCCTAGCACTTTCTTGTTAATATATATTTAATGAAAATCTAGTACCATCAAAGTGGTGTATAATTCCATACTGAACACCTATGACCCTTTCGTGATCATTCTGAGATCGTTGGTGGCTGGTTCCAGGACAAGGCAGCGTGGCAGAGAACAGCTAAGGGCATGACACGAAGAGAGCTGAGAAGCATCGAGGGAAGAGAGAGGGAAACTGACCTCCCCAGCCCACGCCCCCACGATCTACTTCCTCTGACCTGGCTTCACCTCCCAACACCACACCTAGCTGTAAACTCCTCGGTGAAGCAGTGGACTAGTGACAGCACTGATGGGAATCAAGCCCCATGATCCAGTCATCTCCCAAAAGTTCCACCTATGAGCATTTGAGATATTAATTCTAAAAAGAAAATTGTATGTAATTCCACACTGAAAGATCATGGAACACTTTACCACGACTTTGATATAACATAAAATAGGATTTTAATAAATGCTTTGATTCATGCATAATATTTTTAAAATCCAAGGAGATTCACTATTTGGAAAATGTGGCCTTCTTTTGTAATTTTACACTCTATTTGTTAGACACACAGGTACAATTAATTGATACAAGGTATGCTTTTACTTTTGGACTTTAGATCTATTAAATGGAGAAAAAGGAGAATTTGGAAACTTGGGAGTATGCTTCACAACATTTTCAATAATTAGTGTGTTTAGTAATTGTTTCTACAGTTTTATTTGCTAATGTCATTATTCTTTGCTACATTTTGGCACAAAGATGCAGTCTCCTTACTAAGGCAACATTAAGAGCTTACAATTTATAATAAATTGGAACATTGTGCAAGACAACAAGTGAGACTTCAGATAAGGTTGCTACTTCCTAAGAACCCAATAGAGATAAGAGCAGATGTGTTCCTAATCCGCTTCTTAATAAAAGGGCAAAAATGAAAACTAAGAAAGGTCACAAATTTACAGGTAGAATAGAGATTGAAAAGAAAAGGAATAAACTCAAGACAGCTTTGGAAAGTAGAGAGACCTTAAAATAAACAATTAGACACTGGGTGCAATATACTTTCTTGTAAGTTATTCCAGAAGTTAGACATAGCTTGGATTGATCCTCAGTGGTCCCTCTGAAGCAAAAGAGCACAGTGTCAAAGAGGACTTGAAGTATAAGTTAGTGAGTAATGAGATCAAAGGAAACAACTGTGAGAGAAGAAAATCAAGCATTCATTGTGTATCCTCTCTCTTAGGCACATGATTTCTAATGTCATCCATTGTAAACTGAACAGAATTGTGGACAAGAATATGATTAGGGGAGCTTCAAAATTTAAAGATTCTGGCTGGGCATGGTAATGTATACCTATAATCTCAGCACTTGGGAGATTGAGGCACAAGGATCGCTGCAAGTTCAAGGCCAGGCTGAGCTACATAGTGAGTTCAAAGTCAGCTTCAACTGCCTAGCAAGACCTTGACTCAAAAATGAAATACATACATACATACATACATAAAATAAAATTTAAATATTCTAACTGTAACATAAGGGTAATTTTATTTGCCTAATATTTAGCATCTATTTCTATTTGTGTGCCAGGAACCAAGTATGTTACATATACAAACTCAGCAGACATCAAGAAAATCTACTGAGGGGAATGTTCTGATGCTCTTGTGAGGATTACACAGACCAATGAATGTCAGGCTTTCAAGCGAATGTAGCAAACACCTTAGCAATTTAGCAATTAGGATTGTCTTAATGAGATGTTCCTCAAATTAAAGTGAGCACAAGGTTAAGAAAGATATAGGTGTGCCTTGTTGGCAGATACCATTAATATCATGTGAATAAGTGAAAAATAGTTATTGAGTTACTCATGAATTCAAGCTTCATTTCGCCCTCTGAAGATCAGATAATTTGTGTTTTTAGGCCAACTATTTGTATTGGTTTATTCAGGAGGTATTTATTTTTGCTGTACCTAGATGTATGGTATATTTTGGAAGTTTCCTAAGTCCCCACCGGGGCCTAGTGGTCAACAATAAGTCACTGGGCATTTGCTCCCAAAAAGGTGTGTGGGATCTTGCCCCTTCTTTCTCTTTTGTCCTGGACATGAGGCAACTGAGACTTATCTATCCCCATCTACTCCTGCCATGATGTACAGCACGACCACAGGCACAAAGCAACCGGGTCACTCAGTCATGGAGTAGAGCTTCCAAAATCCTAAGCCAATACAAACTCTTCTCTTTTAAAGTTGGTTTTTCTCAAGTATTTGCTATTTTAGTGGAAAGCTGACTAACACTATGTGTCTTGAAAGTGAGCTTTCTGATGAATGCATTTTTTGTTTTGGCCATTTGATTCTGTTAAATAAATACAATACAAAAAATCCATTGATCGTCATAGCTCTCAAATTATCATTGAATTCAGTTGATCCTTTAAGAAATCCTATCTCTTGTCCACAATAATTCTGAAAGCTTTTGTTATCGCATGGAAAGGCTACCAAAAATTCATCCTCAGGAACAAAGCTCTGCAGAGGTAGCTGGGCCCAGGTGCTTTCATATGTTGGTGCAGGTGAATATTTTAAGGGACTGAAGTTAATGACTAGTGGAAATTGAAATCACCTCAATGTTTCCCTTGTCTGTGATATAAAACTATTAGATTCTGGAAAGATTAATATATTGACTACACTATCACAGGCCTATACTGGTTCTTGTATCAAATGCAGATGAAGAAAAGAGATCAATATATTCTGAATAATCACCCTAGGCAATGAGGACAGAATTAATATTTTTATTGAATTTTATGGGTTTTAATTAAACCATAATGTTACCTTACAATCTCTACCTTTCCTCAGTTTGTAAACCTTACATTTCTATAGTACAGTTTAGTCAATTAAAAGAGTTGTTAGTAAACAAGAACAAGAAATTCATGATAAAATCATTTGTCAATAAGCACACGATTGCCACTCTGAGTAATCTATAGGTAAATTGAAAAACCCAGGGGGTAAACTTTAAATGTAATTTTAAAAATAGGAGACTGATACTGGTCTGCAACTACAAAATATCCCTAGAAGTCACTGGAGCTTATTTATAAATAACAATCATCTCAACATTGTTGTATTTTTCTGTTACAATTAAGTGGCAAACTTTTTATACCTAGGTGTGAAAGATGCTGGCTAAACTGGAGAGCATAGTGTAAAAGTAGAAGAGCTGAGCTGTATTACTTTGAGAATAAATAAATAAATAAATAAATAGGAATAGATTTTGAAAAAATATATGTGAGGATGAAATAATGATCTCAATAAAATGCAGCAATAAAATATAGGTTGTGCTACTATAAACTGATAAACCACTCTGGCTGGGCTCCAAGTAACACTATTTCTATGTGTACATTTTTTTTTTTTTTTTTGGCGTAGGAAGATGCAATATGCAAACTGATATGTCAAGAAAACGAGCCCTGCTAGAATTCACTGACAGCAATTCAACCCTAACTCTGAAAGCATTGTCTGCCATCTGATATTACTCATCCCAATGACTTTTTCCACTTGTGCAGAATATTTTTCTCCATATTTACTCTAATTCCTTTCAAAGCACAGAACACCTACACTGAGTCAAATGCTTTTATTCTTCCCCCTCCTCCTCCTGTTTTCAGTGCCTATAGTCCTTTAAATATGGTTGTTTTTTCTATTATGTGGTCAGCTTTATAAATCAGTTTCTTCGTGGGTCTAGTATAAATCTCCAATGGATACCCTGATGGTTCTTAATGCATCTCTCCACCAACAGAAGTGATGATGGCCCTCCACAATAACACAGAGGGTGTTCTGCTGCAAAGCTGTATTTGCAATTTGCACACATTATAAGAAATACAAATCAAAAGTATTTGTCTTTATTGGAATCTATGCTGAGCAGAAATATTTTCATGTGTACTTCAACTACTAATTTTTCTCCTGGGATTCAAGGAGAGAATGTGGCTTTTAGATTGCAAGGCTCTTTGAAATTGATGTCAGATCTCCCACAGTTGGTGAGGCACTGTAGCTGAGTGCTGGAAATCTAGACTCTAGAAAGAGACATGTCTAAATTCAAATCACTCCTCAAGGAATTTACTTATCATATATCACTTCTCCTTAAAGTCTCTGAGATTCTGTTTTCTTCATCTGTAAAATAGAGATTATTGTACCTACTGCACAGGGCTATCATGAGCATTAAATGGTATCATGTGTGATTAGCAGAGTACACAATCCCTAGTAGATAACTGCAATAAAGGGGAAGAAAGTATTATCAGATTATGATGATGACTTCAGAGCTATTCCCATTAGAGGTGTTTTCCTGTAGCATCCGGTCTTTCCCTGTAGAAATTGAGAAATAAAGTATATGATTCATGGATGTGTAAAAATTATGAGAAGGGAAGCCCCATAAATTACATGTTTTGCTGATGAAGAAAAATAGAGGAGGACATGCTGTTTGCAGGATGATGGAAAAGGTTTGCAGTGAATGATAGCCCTGGTCTGGATCTCCCTCAACAGGAATAAAGTGAACACATCAATTTAAACAAGGGCATCGGAATATCTTATATCTCTGTAGCACTGTTCTAGACAAAGAGAATAGGACAATGAATAAAAGAGATGAAATGTCCAGATTTCTTAGAGTTCATATATGTGTAGGAAAGACCAATGATAGATACAATAAGCAGACAGTTCATAACATATAATAGAAAAGGAACAAGTGCTTTGAAGAAAATCAAGCAGGAAGTGATTGGGAATGCTTCATATGGTAAAGCCCTAATTTATCTGAGGTGGTCAGCAACACCTTGTTGCTTGTGACTTAAGAAACAGGGAGACAGCAGATGTCTAAGTTGGGGATACTGTAGACAGAGAGAAGAACAAAGGCAAATGCTGTGCCCAGGGAGGCGGGTGATGGTCCCCTAACTGCATAAAGGGCAACATGGAGAATAGGAGAAGGGTAGGATGAGCACATGTTGTCCAAGAAGAGTGGAGACTTCATGAACCAAAGACTTCTCCTTATGACTCACCTGATGACACCATTGTATTGGGGGTTAAGTTTCTCATATATACTTTTTGAGATACACACAGAACACATAGCAAGTAGTAATAGCACACATAGAAACAATGGCACCGAGGGAGTCCTTCCTTTGCCCCCATTTAATTCTAAACACGACCTTGTGACTATGCCTCGGCTGTTGGAAGGGCTCCTGCTTCCTCTCACCTAGAGTGGTAAACCGATGCAGAGGTAAACCTAGAAGACCTAGCGTTTTAAAGCAAGACACATTCAGGCTTCTGGGTTGTGAGTTCTCAGTGATCTGTGAAGAAGACAAGAAAGATTATCTGTTCACAATCTTCAAGTGTGAACTTGAAGAGTAACGATATAAATATATCTCAGTCTATTCTGTGATATTATATCAGGATGCCCGAGGCTGGATAATATATGAAGAGACTTAATTCTGACAGTTCTGGAGGATGAGAAGTCTCAGATTTAGGACGTTGTAACTGGCAAGTGCTCTTGCTGAGTTGACTCATGTTAGAAGGCAGAAAGGCAAAGTTATAAACATTACAGGAACAACAAGAGTTCAAAACACGGCCTCAAGCCCTTTATAATTGCCTTTAATTGATTCATGAGGGTGGAGTTTTATGACCTTTACCCTCCCATTAAACCCTACTTCCCAAAGCTGTTGTGTTTGGATTAAGGTTGTAACATGTGCTTTCTGAGGGGCACTTGCAAACCAGAGCCTTTGTCCTTGGCTCTCCAAACTAAAGTTGTTGTATACAAAAAATGCATGTGTCAGGTTCCAAATAGCTCCAAAGTCTTAACTCATTCTGGCACCAGTTCCACAGTCCAAGGTCTAAAGTTTGTTCCAAATTAGACATGGTAGAGACCCAAGGCATGATTAAGCTTGAGCCTAATATCCTCTATATGTGATCACTGGACAAAACAAGCCATTCATTTCTAAACTACAATGGTAAGACATACACAAGACAGATGCTCCCATTCTGAAAAGGAGAAATGAACAAAAACAAAACAAAACAAAACAAAAGGTAACTTTTCTCAGGTAACCTATCCCAACAGAAAACAAAATTCAAATTTCTAATATAGTTGTTTTTCACCCCATGCTGGTCCTTCTGGTCATACTGGGTAAGACTGGATCTCCAAAGCCTCAGGCATCCCTCCTTGCATGGCTCTGCTGGAAACAGACCCCTCTGTAGCTCTATTGGTTGGAGTGCTCTGCTGCAGGTTGGCCCAGGATGAAGAAGCATGGTGATAGCTTTATATGGGAGTGTTGAAAGCAACTCTAGTCTTGTAGCTTCTCTAGGAAGATTCTCTCCAGCAATTCCACACTGAGGTTGTCAACAGCTAGGTATAGTTTTGAAATCCCTGTACTCTGCTTCCATTTTAATTATAAATTCCATCTTTAGATTGTCTTTCATTTTATCATAAGAACAAAGGTAACCAGGCAGTACCTTGAACATTTGGCTGTATGTTATTTCTTCTGCAATATACCCTACTTCATCACTAAGTTCTACCATCCACAAAGTCCTAGGACATGGACATAATTGCGCCAAATTATTTGCAATTGGATAACAACTGACAAGCCCTTGTTCCAGTTTCTAATGCCTTTCTCTTCATTTCCAACTGATGCCATCCACATTTCCACCAATATTCTGACTGTGCAAACTTACATCATCTCCATGGAGATTTAGGCTCTTATAGTATTGTTCTTCCTCTGAGCCCTCACCAGAATTTCCCCCCGGTACTCTATTTATGGAAACCAAGAGTTTCTATAGCTGCTTGTCCAAATTCTTCCAGCCTGTACAACTCAGTTCTAAAGTTGCTCCCACATTTTCAGGAATTTGTTGTCGCAACCTCTCCACTTCCAGTACCATTTGTTTTTTTATCTTGTCTGTTTTGTGCTTGTATAACAAAATAACTGAATATTTTATAAAGAACAGAGATTTCTATTGTTATCATTCTTGAGGCTGGAGAAACCAATGTCTAGGGACCTCCATTTGGCAAAGGAGATGGTGTCATCCCATGGTAGAAGACAATAGGGCTGGTGAATGTGTGTTCAGGATAGAGCAAGAACAGAAACAACCTGGCTTTGTGACGCTTTATAACTGGCATTAATCCATTCATAAGGATAGAGGCATCAGAAACCAAAGACTTCTCAGGAGGACCCATCTGCTGAGACTGTTATTTTGGGGGTTAAGTTTTGAATATATATAATTTTGAATATAACTGAATATATATAAATTTTGGACACAGTGAAAACATAACAAGTAGTAATAGTCCACTTAGAAACAATGGAACTGAGGATTCCTTCCTTTACCTCCATTTAAGTCTCAGCACTATCCTGTGATTATTGCTGCTTCCTTTGTCCTAAGAAGGGTAGAAAATAAAAATAACAAAAACTTACATCTCTGATGCTCCAGGTAGGAGTTCATGTAGGAGTTCTAGCCTGATGATCCATTCCCCTTTCCCCTACTCCCACCTCCGTACAAATTCGCATACATGTACTACATGTCATGAATATAATGAAGATCAGAGTGAATTCTGGGACAAGCATGCTTGTTCAGAGCCCAAAGAATGAAGCAGGAACCTGTCAATCACACATGGAGATTCAGTACAGATGCCTTTAAGTTCTGAAAGACCAATTATCTATTCTTTGTGTTGCTTTCTTGCTGTTTCTACTTTCATGTTCTCTGATCTGTGTGCAAGCCTTTCCTGTCACATAGCACTTTTCTCAGTCTGTGCCCCATCCCCTGTTGGCGTGGACTTGCCCTGAGCACAACTCCCAACAATCGTTGTAAATGTAGCTGCTTTCTATTTACTACTGGGTGGACACTTGGCAATTGTTTCTTCACTGTACATGAGAGCATTATTCTTGGCCTGTGCCACAGCCACAGACACTTAGTGAAAGTTTTCTATGTGCTAAACTTGTACAAATTTAATATTACATAATATCATTCCATCTTCTCAACCAGCATAAGAAATGGTATATATATATATATATATATATATATATATATATATATATATATATATCACTTATATTTTTATAAAGGAAAATGAGTTTACAGAGTTTTAATAACTTTTCTAAAATCACAAGGATAGGTCTAGTGAGTTGTTGAGAAAATCTGATTCTAGAGACCAGACTTTGGTATGTCTCAGTGTAGACATCAGATGAGAGTTTAAAAATTTATACCTTTCATGGAAAGAGAATTATTATGGTTTTTGCCATGAGGTAGCCTTCATGAATGACTCATGAAATGCTCCTAAAGTGTCTCTCAATCCATGATCTACAAATATGCTAACTTATGCAATTGTTCCTTTGCTTATGAGAGACAAAGATGTGTTATGGCTGATGTGAAGATGTCCCCCAAAGCCTTGTGTGGTTGTGGACAGCTTTTTCAGAAGTGGATGAATCCAGAGTGTGTGAAAGATTCATGGTGTAATTGGAGGTTGAAGGATTCTAGGATTAATGGTGAGCGATTACTAAATCAGCCCACTGACTGTTTTGGCACAACCCTAATCTTGCTATCTTGGATATAACATAAAGCACAGAAAGAAGCTTGTTTGTCCCTTGTTTGCATTGCTCCCTTCAGCCTGCCGTAAGGTATTTCTTCTCTGTGGTGCCTGTCTGTCATGCCACCCAACCTTGGTGCTAGCTGATGATGGACTGAAACCTAAAACAAAATTTAGTACTTTTCTAAGAAGGATACTTGATGTGACTTACTATTTGCCCTGATGGATTTTGGACTTGCTTTGGTTCCATTCCCTTGTATCCTTGTATGTGTGCCTTTTCGAATGGGAATGTTTATCTTGTACCGATATACGTTAGAATTGTTTAACTTTCTATTTGTTTGCACAGGGGCTTGTGGCAGTTTGCCTTAAATCTCAGAAGAAACTTGGGACTTGGACTTTTCAGCAACGCTGAAATTCTTAGGACTTAAACTACACTTAGAGTTGGACTAAATGTCGTTTGTGTGAAGGGACATGCATGAGTCTGTCATGGTTTGTGCCTAGATGTCCCCTCAAAGCCTCCTTGGGTCATAGATTGGGTTTGTTCAGAAGTGGCTGGATCTAGAGTGTGTTATTAATTCATAGTGCAGTACTAGGATTAATGGAGCTGAGATAAGGGTATGTGATTACTAAATTGGTCCAATGATTGGTTTGGCACCTTTTCTAATCCCAGCACCCTCAATAGAACATAAAAGGGGAAAGAAGTTGTTCAGGTGCCTTGCTTGCTTCCTTTGATACCTTTTGCCCATTATGAACTTTTTCTCCTTTGTGATACCACCCTGCATTGGGTCCCGCTGATCAAGGACTAAAACCTCTACAAACTGTGAACTAAATACAACTTTCCTCCCTGAACTTGTGGGTGTTGGTTATTTCATCTCAGCAACAAGAAGAGTAACTAAGACAGCATGTCCTGACAAAGTTGTACTAAGTGGAAATACTAAATTATCATACATTTAAAGTGCATTTACTACATCCAACATCATAGAATCATAGTACCTTGTAAAGTACCAATTTTTCAACCTTGTGATCTTATAGCCTCTGATGGGGAGCTATGGAGAAAGAGAGAGAGAGAGAGAGAGAGAGAGAGAGACAGACAGACAGACAGACACAGATAGACAGAAGATTATGGCATGTTTTAAAAGTGCAATTTAATTGGAAAAACTCAGGATAAGTGTGAACGGCTGATGTAAGCCTTAAGCTCAAAGGAGTATTTTCTAATGAAAATCAATGGATAGTATGTGTAGGAATGTTGTTTGTTTGTTTTAATTTGTTTGCTTTGGCAAGAAAGCATTCAGAATCCACCTTCTTTACTCTGATAAAGTAGGCAACAAAAATTACAGGTGCAAGTTGTACTGATTGTATATGACTTTCACCTAATCACCAAGTTGAACTATCGTAAATTTAAAACTATACTTACAGATGCAGTTAAATTAAAGATCTTAAAACCAGAAGTCTACCTTTGAAGATCATGGTACATATACTGTACCCAAGGGAGGCAAAGGAGCAGATGGAGAAGAATAGGGGATTTACCCTCCCAAATGTCCTTTTCCAACAGTACTCAAAGTAGATGTGGAAAAACTGAGGAAGAAACTTGATCTTACGGATTGAACCACAGCATGCTATGGTTTGGAAGAGTAGTAGCAGGCTGAGCATGTGAGTGATCAGGGGTGTCTCACATCCTGACCCAGGGGAAAGGAAAAGTCTTCCTAACCTTATTTCCTGGTTAAGCAGGACTATAATTCATTACTTGCCCTCAAAATGCTCTGGCTGAGGGACTGAGAGATGGCACACTGTAAACACAGACACAGGGAGAGAAGAAACAGGAGAGACAAAGGGGCCGGGGAGATGCCACCACGCGACAGTGCAATGATAATTTGCCAGTTTTTAACAAGGCTTGGAAACATCAATTGCTATTGAATGTGTGTAATTACTGAAAAATTACATGATATAAAAGGCTCCTGCATAAGAGTGGATAAGGTGGATTCTATATACTCTCTTACCAAAACAAACAAATCAAAACAACCAAACAAACAGAACGCCTTGCTACATGTTGATTTTCTTGATCAACTGATTTTCATTGATGTTTTTCATCAACTGATTTTTTTTTTTTTTCAGAAAATATTGCCTTTGAGTTTAAGGCTTATTTCACCCATTTACATTTACTGTGTATTTTTCCATTAAATTGTTCTTTTGTTGTTGTTGTATTACAAAGAAAGGTAAAGATGCCTTCATTGGAGAAAGAATTGTTTTGTATTATGGATACTTAGAAGATTTAGTTGGGGAAGTTGAATTACCCAAAACATAGCAAAATATCCATCCCGGGGTGGGGGTGCGGTGATGAAAAAATGATGCCCCAAATATGTTTTTCTGAATTTGCTCTTTTCTTAAAGGTGCCATGGAAAAATTTCTCTTTGGAAGACTGCATGCCACAGATTGCCAGTATTTCATCTTTTAAAACAGCAAAAATGTTTTAGTTCTGTCTACTCCATAAAAATGGTTGGCTCCAAAATTTTTCCTCTTATGTTTATAAATGTGTAATATAAACATGAATTATTGTAATTGGATGCTTGTCTTATGGCACCGAGATTTAGTCTGTTGGAGCTGCTATAACAAAATACCATACATCAAGGCCCTGCGTGCTGCAGAAATTTATTTCTCATTGTTATGATAGCAGAGAACTCAAGCAAATGAATGAGGAGATGTGAAGTCTGCAGCTTCCTGGGTCCTGGGTGGTGCTTTATCACTCTGTCCTCCCTGGAATAAGTGGCAAAAAGCTTTAAGTGCCTCTTTCAAAAGGGCAATAATCCCTCTGATGGGGGATCTGCCTCCCAAAACCCCACCTCCTACACTGGCGATGAGGTTTTTAATGTAGGCGTTTTAAGGGAACACAAACATCCAGAGTATAGCACAAAGTAAATTCCAATGACCACAGAACCTGTAGCCAACTACATATTTTTAAAGAATGACTTCATTTCTTCATTTCCCCCTCTCTTTCTGCGCACCTTCTTTCAAGTGCAAACTAGTGTTGACTGTGCTTGCTGGTAATAGGGATGTGACACGAATAGGGATGCTAGAAACCTCATTTCATTGGCACGTTGGAGACCAAGGCTTCAAAGCTGTAACTTGTCCAAAGTACTTCTTTCTCATCAAGAAACTCAAGCCACAAAAATGTGGTCAATTAACGAGCTGTGACAAAAATGCTGCATGTGGCAGCTGGATACTTAAATGAAATAGATGCATCCCGACTTGAGGCTAGTGGAAGGAAAGGGCCTCTGCCAGATTAAAAGCTCACTTCTAACCTACAAGTTTGCAAACTTTGAGTTACAGTCATTATATTGTATTTGAGTATGTTATTCCCCCTGTACCTGCTACACTTCTAAATTTTAAATTTGCCATTTAAGTCAGCTTGGCTTATCATCTTCCCCCTCCTTCTGAGCCTTCTTATGAGCAGTTGTCAAGTCTTTTTTCCTTTCATTTCTTTTTCCAAAAACGTGGTTCCATATTCATTGACACTTTCCCAGCATATAATATATGTTGCTGGTTAGTGGCAGCCTGGCTTTCCTTTTTATAGTTCTTTTACAAGCTGTTGTGCATTTGATCACTGTGGTGTTGTGTAGGACAGACTGCTGGGTTTCAGTTTGCTCATTTACTTGGCAGATTCATCGGTTCAGAGCTTTGGTGGAAGGCGAAACAAATGTGCCACAATTGATGTTTCGTCATTTGAGCAGCTCTTTGAGAGATTCTCATCTTTACCACTTACCTTCATCTTCCCCACCTTTTCAACTCATCCTGCTTCTTTCCCGACGCATGCGCAGAGGTGTACAATCTGCTTTAAGCATTTGTAACTATGCACTAAGCCTGCACTTCTGAAACTTCTGCTCCTCCTGTTTGCCAGAGTCTTTGTAATCTTTATCTACTGCCCCTGTATTGTATTAGATAGTCACCTAGGGTTTGGCGCATGCGTGTGTTTTTTATGGTTAGATCTAAAATGGTCTCCCGTAGTCATTGTTTCGAAGGTGATTGGATTATGGAAGTACAATGCCAGAACTCCTATCAGGAGGTGGCCTGAGGCTGGTCACTGTGGACTGATCCGAAAGGGCGCATCTCCCTTCCCAACTCCTCCCTTTATTACAGTGTGTTCTGGCCTTGTGCTTCCACAAATGTTGAAGAATAAAGTTTAGAAATTAAAAAAGATTTAGGAAAGTTTTTTGGGGAGTAAGGAGAAGGAGATAGTTCCTGGATTTCTAGGAGGAGTCTCGAATGCGGTGGGTGCATGGCCTCTCAA
>PVIR01021135.1:0-10147 GCA_004026965.1 Petromus typicus
GTGAGCCACCATGCCCGGCACTGTGGTATGTGGTGCTGATTGCTGCTGGGTGTGAGTCTCCACACCCAGTGTTGTATGTGGTTACTGGGGAATCGAACCCGGGTCCTTGCACTTGCAAGACAGGCCCCGGAACCACTGGGCTAAATTCCCGGCCTGTCTACACTTCTTATTATAAAATGATTACAACTCTGAAAACACATACATAATAGTTGAAAGTAACATTTCCAGTATTAATGGTATTTCCTTATTGCTAAATTACAAATACCACAGAATATGTTCTCATTTAAAACAGCAGTCTCTGAGGGAATAGGCTAGTAGTAGAGCATTTGCCTAGCAGATTCAAGGCCCTAGGTTCCATTCCTAGCACTACAAAAGACAAAAACACAAAAATTTCACAAGAAAATACTGAGGACAGGCATTGACCTGTAGCCCCAGCCAGTGGAGAGTTTGAGGCAGCAACCTAGAAAGATTCCATCGCAATAAAAATGGATACAACTTTCATTGGTTTTGCTCCTAAATTAGCATTTAGGGGGACTCACAAGGACAATTTGCTTGTACTCCACACTGAGTTAGCAAAGGTGGCTTAACTGGAGCTAGAGAATCCACTTGGAGGTGGCTTGTGTGCCTGTCTGGGAAGGTGGGCTGCTGACTGGGGACCCAGCTCTGGCAGAGGCTTCAGGTTCTCTCCACATGGATCTGTCACTCTGTGGGCTCTTGGGCCTTCCCATTACAGGTGTCTGGGTTCAAAAGTGGTCATTCAGGAGAAGGAAGTAGAAGTGCATGGTATGTCAGTGACCTAACCTTGGAAGTCACCTGTGATCACTGCTACCTTTACTCAGTTGTTCAGGGCAGTCACAAAGGCCCTGGAGGGTCAGCTCAAGGAAAGGAGACTTGAATGCTACCTCTTTCTAGGGTAGTAGCAAGACTGTAGCAAGCAGAAGGAACAAAAGATACTGAGTAAGGGTCCTTAGAAAATAGAATTTGTCAGGAAAGTTTGTTTTTGCTTTTGTTGCTTGGTGTTAAGGTTTGAATCCTGGGCCTCAGGAAAAGATAACTGCATTTGAGTCTATGAGAGAGATGTCTGTGGTCATATTTGTTACCTATTTTGGATTTTGTGAATGAAGACAAAATTTTGCTTAACACTTACTGTTTTATGGACCAAGTTGTTAGCAAACAGAAGCATTTGTGAACCAGTGGTAGAGCACTTGCCTGCATGCTCGGGTCCTTGAGCTCAATCCCTAGTATTACAAAGACAGAGAGAAAGAAGAGGAGAAAAAGAAGAAATACCTGTGGATTTGGACTATATTTGCTGATGATCCTAATTTCTTAAGTAGTATTATCATTTTTTAATGATCATTCAACTAAAGGTCTTGATTATGTTTAGGAAGCAATAGCAGGTGCTGTCTTTGCCATTTCTTAAGAATCTGAGCACTGCCCTTAAAAAAAAACAGCTCAAGAATCATTGGAAGATTATTTCCTGGGTATGTTAATGCCCACTGCATGTTGCAAGTCCTCTTCCTGCTTATCCCCTCCATTCTGATGAACTGACAGAGAAGCTGCCAGGAAATACACCTGTGGAGATGAGTTACTTGGTTCTGCTCTTCTCCCATCCCACCCTCCCGTAGTTCCCATTCGCCACAGTGTCTGTACTAGTTCTGTAAAGTACAGTTATCATTAGCCATGTGTAGTTGTTTTAATTTAACTAAAACTAAATAAAATGTAAAATTCAATTCTTCATTTATATTTGCCACAGTTCCGGTGCTTAGTACCCCTGACTACCATATTTTTCTGATAAGAGTTAGGTCATTCCCTAGGACAGCCTAGTCTAAACCAAAGGCACCAAACTAGAAGCAGATGGGTACTTGTAATTTTGTGGCACCGGTAAAGAAATGAGAGAGGTTTTCACTATTTTTTCTTTTTCCCTGTTCCTTCAGGGATCTCTTCAATGCTGCGTTTGTGTCCTGCTGGTCAGAACTGAATGAAGACCAGCAGGATGAGCTCATCAGAAGCATCGAACTGGCCCTCACCTCGCAAGATATTGCAGAAGTCACACAAACCCTGTTAAATTTGGCTGAATTCATGGAGCACAGTGACAAGGTGAGACTCTTCCCCTTTGTCCAGATGGGGGCTGACAAAGAACCAGCTGGTGGGAGGGGAAAGCATCCATATAGCCCACTCTTGTTTGTGCCTCATCTGTTATTTCTCTATGCTGTGGGGTTCTGCTGTCTTCTAGGGGCCCTTGCCACTGAGAGATGACAATGGCATTGTCCTGCTGGGTGAGAGAGCTGCCAAATGCCGAGCATATGCCAAAGCACTGCACTATAAAGAACTGGAGTTCCAGAAAGGTCCCACCCCTGCCATCCTCGAGTCCCTCATCAGGTAGGCTATGCACTCTTTTTGTCTTTTGCATTACCCAAAATGACCTCTCCCATGGCCTACTGCCATCACACTGGCATTGCTTAGAGTCTTCTGCTGTGTGAAACCTACCTCCAGACCTGGCCAGCACTTTGAAATGACATTTGGCTTGGCTGCAGATGGCGTTCTCCAGTAATCTGGCTGTAATTGTTATTTCTGCTGACCACTTGGACTCTCCCTGTTTTTTGTCCTGGGCCTTCTTATCCCAGCAGTAAACTGTAGCCCAAGAGCAGAGCAATTCTACCAGCACCGGAAGCAGGAAAGAGAGAGATAATGTCGGAGTTACACAGTGCTGTCTGGGCAGGATTAGGTTGCATTGGCAACAGAATTTGTTGGTGCCTTGGTCTTCCTTTGGTGTTCTGTGTGTTGCCCTGAATATAAAAGAGAGAGCAGAGGCTGAGATCTGGTGGTCTTTTCCCTTAGTTTTATTGTATTCAAAGCCATGTGGCTTTGAGTCTTCTGGGTATGGAATAAAGAGATTGTTTAATAAATTTTCTTCTGTTGTGAGATTACCAGCAGCCCGGAACATTAGCTTTAGCTCATAGAAAACTGTTCTTGCTCCCTAGTGGTTATCAGAGAATATTAACTCTGGATCTAATTATCTTCATGGAAATGCTGACACAATCGATCATTTCACTCTCCGATCCGTTGGGAGGAACCAGCTGCTAGCCACTTCCTCAGTTGGCTCTTAGGGGCTGCTGAGCTTGATGCTTCCTTTATTTGAGTAGATAATGAAAGAAGTATGTTCTGTACTGGTTCTGCCTTTGCACAGATGCTGGAATGTGTTCTTTTTAACAAGTGACCTGAAGGGTAGCAGTGGAATCATGTTTCTCCCCAAATACATAGATGTTAAAGAGTGGTACTTCTTAACTGCCACACGGGGAAGTTGTGAACACCACCCTGCTGAGGTGTGCTTCAGTATCAGATTAGACACGACCTGGCCCATATGAAAACCTGTGTTTCTTCCTCCCATTTGTGGCTTACACAGCACAAGCCCATGTGATAACTCATAGAAAATCTGCTACCTGGAGACACTAACTTCACCAGCAGTTAACTAGTTCTCATTGACCCTTTTCTGTTTGAGACCTATCATCTAAAGCCTCCCTGTCCCACTCTTGATTTTCTTCACATCTGAGACAGTCATAGAAGCATTAAAATTAATGTAGATTTGTCAGTAGATAAAGTTACATGTCTAAAAAGTCCTCAAAATCATCATATAGTCTCAACCCAATGTAATTGGTAATAAGCCCTCAAAATTCCATGTAGGCCCAGGTGTTGTAGCACATGCCTGTAATCTATGGAGGATCATAGGAGGATCATGAGTTTGAGACCAACCTGGGCAGCATCTTAATAAGGTCCTGTCTCAAAATGAAAAATAAAAAGGGCTGGACATGTAGCTCAGAGTAGAGCACTGGGCTAGAATTCAAGAGGCCCTGGATTCAGTCTCCTGCACCACAGTACGGTGAAGGACTGAAGGAGATCACAAAGGCTCAGACAGGTGAAAAAGCCATTAGCTATTTCTTTTTTTTTTTTTTTTCAATTTTTTGAGACAGGGTCTTGCTTTGTAGTTCAGGCTGGTCCCAAACTCACAAAAATCCTTCTATCTCTGCCTCCGGAGTGTTGGGATTACAGGCATGAGCCACCACACCTGGTACTGATTGCTGGTGGGCGTGAGTTGCCACACCTGGCATTGTGGTATGTGGTTACCAGGGATTGAAGCTGGGACCTTCGGCTTGCAAGGCAGTCGCCAAAACCACTGAGCTAAATCCCTGGCCCAGGCATTAGCTATTTCTGCCATGGGCCTCTCTCTCTCTTCTCTTGCTTTAGGCCAGGTTCTTTGTGTCTTCTCCTCCTGGCAATATGCGGTAAGTGCCCAGAGCTTCCTGCCTGCCTGAGGAGTCCCCTGCGTGTTGTCTATTCCTTGGGTAGCTCTACTCCAGTGTATTTCTGCCTTGTTACTTCACTTCTTTGAAAACCTTCAAGACCCTTGTTTTTAGGCCAAAGTAGGTTCCGAAAGATAGAAAATAGGCACAGTAGAAAATCCTGAGTAAGAGAAATGGTGTCCCTTACACCGACTGGGTCAGAGGCTTTTGGAGAGGAAAGTGATTTCCCAATGACATCTCTTATGTTAAAGATAATTTCATCTCTGCTTTTAAGTAGAAATGAGGAAAATATTTGCAAAGAATGTTCAAACTATGTTGTGACTGTGTCCTGCACAGAACTAGTGAGTGGCCCAGGATCTGGTCCTTCCCCAAGACTTTCCCCTTTGGTCACTCATCTTTCCTTTTCTTTCCCTGTCTTGCTGCTCCTCCTTGATTTCCATAAATACTAAAACAAACTAAGATCTCACTACAGACTCTGGTTTTTTATTTTGAACTCTTTATCACTTTCCAAGTGATAGTGAGAATTAAAGTACTCAAGTTTTAGTGTTGATTGTACAAGGAAAGGACTCTGAGCATTTAAATCACAAACTATAGTATTTTATTTTTACAAAGCAAGGTGCTTATTTACAGCATAAATTGTTAACATAGCTCCACCTGTCTTCGTTTTTCAGCCATTTCTTATAGACAAGATTAAAAAGGAAGCTCTTTGAGCTCATTTCTTACAAAGTGAATAAAAAACAGATATGTCGCTGTTGACTGTGACTGTCACAGGTGGGTTTGTGCACATGTCCATGAGGGGTTGCTCCCACCTCTCACTGCCCTTGTGCTGCTGAGCCAGATCCAAACATACACCTCACCCTTCAGTGTCCCTGGCCCAGATGGCAGGAGATCCTCCAAAGGTCCAATTATGACACTCAGGGCTCTGGAGTCCCCTCAACAAGCGTAGCTCATCTCCAGCCCAAGGGTTTCTGTGAAGGCTACAGGTGATTCATAGCAGAATTTCCAACACCTACCACCCACTTCTGCCCCTTTCTGTAATCCTTAAGACTTCCCCCTTCAAGAGTCAAAGTAACAGTTCTTTTTAACAGAGAGATTTGTTTTGTGCTTTTTGCCTCACAGGTCTTAGAGAAAATGGATAAATAGGATTTGTCAGGGGTGAGGGACAGAGTGAGCTGGGTTTAGTGCTTCATCCCATTTCTGGGACATCCTTGGTACAAACCATTTCATTGTGTGCCAGTGCTGCCTTTGGCAGCACATATGTTAAATTATTCTATCCTTCTCGGAGAGTCACTCTCTCCTTGGAGCTTGCAGACCCCTGCCTTTCTACCGCCTCTCTCTGCCCTACATGGCCCTCTCAGTCTCTGCACGTTCCCTCGCTGCAGCCCTGCTCCACAGCAGCCTCCTTCCAGGACCTGAAGCTTTCAGGGCGGATTTTCATCTCCACCCGTTTGAGGGAGTAGCTGGCGCCATGCCAGCCGTACCAGGTGATGCCATCCAGATGCTGCTTGTGGTCACCCTGTCGGTAGTACACCCCATTGAGGTTGGAGTCCGTGCAGCAGTTGTACCAATAGCCACCTGGCATAAGAAACAAACCAGCACTGGTAAGCTGAGGGTGCCCTCCCCTCCAAATAGACCATGGCTGTTTAGCCACAGGGAAGCAGTTAGAGCCTATAGCAGGAAGGAGATGAGCTGCATGATCTGGACTGAGATTGTGGGCTTGTTAGCCCTTCTCCTTCCCTATCCCCATCTCACCTTTGCGGAGCTGTGCGCATTTATCCAGGCAGTTGTCATTGTCCTTGTCCTTGGTGCTGAAGGCTGTGTTGTTGTGGTAGAGGAGGGCGTTGTTCCCCACGTCACCACTGTAGTTCCCCAGGAAGAGGCGGTAGCTGTTCATTTCATTGGCCACAGCAAAGTTGCTGTACTCTGCATAGCGCACCTTGCCATCCCAGTCCTAGCAGAGAAACAGCCTTAGAGAAGCTGCATCTGGCCCATTTCACATGTCCCATACCGTACCCCCCTCTCCCCAGCCTCTCAGCCAAACATCTATTTATAGTCAGGAAATCAGATGTTACTATCTGTTGGCTATAATTTACCATATTAGCTGGGAATCAATACCCAAGGGTCCTTGGTTAGAGTTTTGCCTATATTAGCTATATAGCCTTGGTTTGTCCTTCTGTGTTCTCACTCCCTGTGTGAAGGTGTAGATATGTTTTTGCCGAATCCCCCTCAGAAATGTCTTGAGAGTAACAGGAAGATGTTAACGGCTTCTAGAGGCCACCAACAAGTACCACAGGATTTGTATATAAAGCCTTGTGTCCCTGGCCTGTGTAGTGACCATGGTGTTTGGACCAGGTGACTGTTGGGTTTGCTCTGGCCTGGCCTGGGTCTGCCTTGACCTGTGCCTCTTCCAACACAATTACTTTGCCAACTAATAGGAAAAAACCCAAAAATTCCTCATCTGTCCTGAAAACCAAAAGAGTCTCCTAGTGAATATGCAGGCAAATATACCATTTATGGATTCAGGATGGCTTCCTCAGAGTCCCGTGCTGTCACATGCCACAGACCTGAGCCAGTTCCAGGCCCCAGGCCTCAAGCTCACCTCTAGTTCCACACGGAGCCGGGTTGGCTGTCTGGTCAGCCTGTGGATGTGTTCGTTACCCAGCCAGAAGTCCCCACGGATGCTGCCAAAGCCCTGCTTATACTGCTTCCAGTCCTGGTAGAAGGACACAAGACCACTTCTCCGTCTCTGGATGATGGTCCAGCCCCCACCCGAAGTCTCCATGTCACAGAACACCTGGAGGAAAAAAGGCGCTCTGGTCAGGACTTGCAGGGCAGGTGGCAAGGGCTTGAGGATAGGTTCTTCCTGTCCCCATAGGGTAGCAAAGTGTGTATTGCTGAAGTGCTAGGTCACTGTAACAGCAGCACTGCTGTCAGTGTCAGAGCTGGAACCCATTGGTTTGCTCAGGAAGAACTGGCCAAATTGGAGATGAGGGAAAATATATGTAATATAGCTTAAAAGGGGCAATGCAGATAGTTGCATTGTATCCCCTTCACATTCTCTCTTCACATCTTGCAGGATATTGCCAAAGATGCAAACTAGTGATGTGGTGGTTATAAGGATTATCTAATCTATGCTAGAAGGGTTTAGTATTTGGATGATAATGATCTGAAAGGACCAAACATATGCCCAGCTTTGGGGGTAGGGACCAATACACTGAGCATCTGCATAGCTCCTCTGAGTTTTGCTTTCTGTAGCCCTTGCCCAGTCCTGGTGTCCTCACACTTGAGAGGTGGAGCATGGACAGCAGATCACAGGCAGTGAGCTCACCTCCAGCTCGGGACTGCCCAGGAATTCGTCTGGAGGAAGCTTGTACACCCCAGAGATGTGGTAGTTCTTCTGGTAGAGAGACGAGCAGTCATAGATGGCATCTGCAAACAGAGCGTGCACGGGATGAGCAGATTCCACACGTGACCAGGATGGCTAAAGACAGACTTCCTCCCCACGCTGAGACACTCATGGTTGTTAATCCCCAGGCAACTCTGGATTTGGAGAAATGGGGACAGGGAGATCAAGTGGGGCCATGTTTGGGCTTCTCTAGTGGTGGAGCAGAGGTTTTGCCCTTCCCCTGGACAGCATTTGTGGGACAAACAGCGGGTTTCAAGTAAAGTTAAAATAAACTAACTTGTCATTCTGGGCCATGAATTCCAAAAGTGCTCTGGTGTGTGAAGGGCCACATTATTAATGCCCCTGTGAGTAGCTTCAGACTTTGGACAAAACTGTTACAGGACAAGTCTGAGAATCTTGGGGTTCTTTGTTGTTGTCTGTTGGTTTCTGTTGTTTCTCAGAAGTAATGGCTGCTGCGAACTGGGGCCCTATTAACGGAGATAGATAGCTGCAATCTTATCTTCTTTCTGCCCTAATCTAACAATACTAAGTAATCAAATCAAAAATGAGAAGGACCCTTTGAGGTCTTCCTTAGAAAGTTTTGTTCAAAAAATGAGATTTTCTAGTTTTCCTTCAGGGCCTGATTTAAATATCCCATGGCTGCCTTCAGAGCCTCTGTTTTATGCTTTATCTTCCCGCAGTAAATATCACACCAGGTTGTAAAAGCCTTTTCCAGGAGGAGTCAGAAACCAAACTCTTGGGCCAGGGAGTTAGCTCAGTGATTCTGGCGCCTGTCTTGCAAGCGCAAGGACCTGCGTTTGATCCCCGGTATCCACATAACAATACTGGGCATGGAGACTCACGCCCAGCAGCAATCGGTACCACATACCACAGTGCTGGGCGTGGTGGCTCACGCCTTTAATCCCAGCACTCAGGAAACAGAGGCCAGAGGATTGCTGTGATGTGAGTTTGAGGCTGAGCTCAGGGCCAGCCTGAACCACAAAGTGAGACCCTGTCTCAAAAAAAACCTTTAAAAAAAAAGAAACACACGCATGGAGAAACCGAACTCTTTCAACCTAGCGATGCCTTCTGCCCTCACTGCCTTGGGGTTTTTTCCCTTGATGACCACTCGTCTGGGGTCTTAGAGAAGAGCACAAGAATGATAACAATGGCACCATGAAAGTTGTCCAGAATGCCTCAGATCCCTCGCAGAACATGTTGGCCTCGCAGAACATGTTGGGGGAAGGGAAGTGGGAGCACTCACTGTCAGCCTCGAGTTCTGCAGGGCCTGCTTGGCAAAAGTCTTAATTCATTGCTTACTCCAACAGTCTGCCAATTTAGAGAACATAGAGGTGGCCTGGCCCTGGGCACAGAAGGAAAATAAGGAACACCACCCTGGGCAAGAAGAGTGAGAGGGTGGGCAGGAGGGCTGCATCCCATCCGAGGATGACTCCCTGCTCGGGCCATGAGAACGTGCCCTGTAAGAGGAGCCAGAAGTGACACAATCCGATCTGTCCATCTGTCCTGGCTCTCCACGTGCCTGGTTCCATCTTATAGGCCATGTCAGGACTACCTTGCCTGGAAATGGCCTAAGAATGTCTTTCTGTTTCATTTGAATCGAAGTAACCAGTGACACTCAGTAGAAGCTGATTGTGTCTTTGATCTTGGTTTGGTTTATATTGCAGCCAATAGTTTTTAATATTAGCAAGAAGTGATGTATCTATAGGAAAGGCTCCTTCAGTTCA
Organism: Petromus typicus; assembly: GCA_004026965.1. Lineage (NCBI taxonomy): Eukaryota > Metazoa > Chordata > Mammalia > Rodentia > Petromuridae > Petromus > Petromus typicus. Next base: position 9,429 of record PVIR01021135.1, read on the forward strand.
TTTCTTTCTTTTTTTGTTTTTTTCTTTTGAGACAGTGCCTTGCTTTGTAGTTTAGGCTGGCCCTGAGCCCGCTATAAAGCTCTGGCAAGCGTTGAACTCACAGCTTTCCTCCTGCCTCTTTCTCTCGAGTACTGGGATTACAGGTGTGAGTCACTATTTCCAGCTCTGTGGTATGTGGTACTGATTGCTGGTGTACATTAGTCATCACACCTGACATTATTGTATGTGGATACTGGGTATCAGACCCAGGACCTTGAGCTTACAAAGCAGGTGCAAGAACCACTGAGCTAAATCCCCAGCCCTCGTTTCTTGATAATATCAAAAAAACAGATTTATCTCTAAACCAAATGCATGTTGGCCCATCTGTGCCAAGTTAACCAACTAAAAGTTACTTTCTAAAACATTAAATATACCTTATTGGCCATTAAAAATCCACTTAGCAGCATTTCACCTCCTTATTTCATACATTTTTGGGAGACTATCATTGAAGACCAAGAGAGAAAGAAAATATTAGAATTGAGGATCTGGAAGAGTTGTCCTTTCCTGAGTTCAACGGGCTTTGTCCTTTGGCCACAGGCAGTAAGTGTCTCTACACTTAATTCTCACTAGTAGGAAGAGTTTGATTTTCAGAGACAGGACACAAAATCACATAATGCCCATTCTGGCCACATCTTAGGGACACTAGAGAACAGTTTTTTGGTAAAACTTTGCGAGCAGAG
>PVIR01021135.1:10247-29876 GCA_004026965.1 Petromus typicus
ATACTGGGTGTGGAGACCCACACCCAGCAGCAACCAGTACCACATACCACAGTGCCGGGCGTGGTGGCTCACGCCTGTAATCCCAGCACTCGGGAGGCAGAGGCAGGAGGATTGTGATGTGAGTTTGAGGCTGAGCTCAGGGCCAGCCTGAACCACAAAGCGAGACCCTGTCTCCAAAAAACCTAAAAAAAAAAAAAAACTTTGCGAGCAGAGAGCAGATGCCATGGTTTGGTGTCCATTCCTGCTTACAATTAGGGGTTTGGTCGATCAGCTCTTGGTAAGGAAATAGCACAGCTACACCAACCAGAAAGATGTGAACCCTGCCTCTGTGACCCGCCTGTGACTCTGGGCAAACCCATAACAGCTCAGTGCCCCTTGCTGAGAATGCATGTCTTCCAAAGTTGCTGAAGCATTGTGTGAATGACACTGTAGAGGTACTGGGCAGGTTTACAGAACATGAGAAAGCGAAGCCTTCAGTAAAATGGACCTCTGGAGGAGCCCCCAGTAACTATTGTGGGGAACAGCCATGCAGAGAACAGGGAGGCCTTTGGGCATTTGTCAAGAACAGAGCAGAGAGTGGAGTGTGGACATATGCCTTACCTGCGGAGGTCTGTGTGACGGTCTGTGCCGCCTGCAGCTGCATGATGTCGAGTTGGTTGTTCATCTCCGAGTACTTGCTCTCGGCATCCACGAGCCGCGTCTCCAGCCGCTTGCTGGTGCTCTCCAGCTCCATCACCTGCATGACCACGCTGACCCAGTCCCTCTCCTGCTTCTGGCTCAGGTCGCTCAGCAGGCCACTCAGGTTGGCCACTTGCACCTTGAGCTCCTTCACCTCCTCACAGCAAGCGTTCGCTTTGACCTGTGCAGATGTCTTGCGCTTAGGGGGCTTTTGCAGCCACACTGGGTGGCTGACAAAGGCCACAATGAAAATACCAAGCCAGGTCACAGTCAAAAGACTCTTTGTCAGCATCTTCCGTGGGCCTGAGTGAAAGGTATCTTTCTTCAGGAGAGTTGGGTGAGCCCAGCAGAGCCTGCGGAGCTTCAGCAAGCCTTCTTGCCCTCACTCTGTATAGCCTCACTCTGGCCTGTTTTCTCTTTCTTCACTCTTCCTTAGCCTTTCTCAAAGCTTGAGTTCTGAAAGTGGGCCTTAATGGATAACCTGTCGCTTCTCTTCTCAAGCCTGAAGGCTCTACCAAGACAGCATCTTAAATATTGCCTGTGCCTGCACCTCCACCCCTGCCATGGCCTGTGCACAGCTTTAGCTCCTCCCACCTCATCTGGGAGGGCCAGGTGCCTGTTGGGTGAAGTCAGCGTAAACTTGGGCCAGAGGAAGGGAGGAGGGAGACAGGGTGGCTTTCTTTCCTTGCCTATTCGTCTCTAGGCTGAGACAAGAGGACTGTGAATTTGTGTTTCCAGTTTCGCCTGTTAGATTATGCCCCTGCCAGCCATTGGCTCAGCTGTATCAGGCAAGAAGGCGGGGTCACAGGAATTTCCAGACTCCGTCCTAAAGGTTACATAACCATGGGGTGAGGGTGAGGTGGAGGAAGAGAACTGGGAATAAGACTCACAGAGGGAGGCCTGTTAATGTAGTCCGTGCTGTTTACAATAGCCTCTGATATGTCTTGGCATCCTAATGAATAAGCTTTTAACTTAGCTGGCTGGTCCTTTCTGTGGTCCTCACTCAGTATTTTACAAAATCCTTACTCAACCTGAATCTAACATGATCTCATAGTTGGAATTTTCCAACCTAGAAAAGTTCTAGAGATAGGAAGGTAGAGTAAGTCTCTTCGGAAGCCAAAACTAAATTCATGGGGTCTACACAGTCATCTTTCTTTTTGTATACTTTCTCCTTCCACAGAGGGCCAGCGTCAGCTTTGCACACTTGATATTTTGTGAACAGGGTGGCAGAAGATTACAACTGTGCCAGCATGGATCTAAGACTGATCACCCACATTCTGTCACTCTGTGCAGAACAGAGCTGGCCCACCCTGGACCCACTGTTCAGAACCTGAAATGCATACATATTAAAGGATAGAGAAGCAACTCCCTGTCACCTAACAAATCCATACTGAGGGCTACATTGCTTCTTTCAGTGCAATTTGACAGGGATGTTGCAATTTATCAAGTACTCGTTTGAAGGACACTACTGTTTTGAAAACAAATGTAAAACCATGGAATTTCAGCAAACATCATGAAAATAAGCTTCTTGCTAAGACTGTACACAAGTCTCTGAGTCCTTAAAACAGAAGCTGTGTCTTGGGAATGTGTGGCTGCCATTTCCCTGCTGGGAGCCACCAAGGCAGGTGCATGTCTCTTGCCATCGGCGTGGGCCCTGCCTCCCTCGGCCAGCCTGGCGTCCAGCAGCTCTTCCCGGCCTTAATTCCTCACAGCCCTTTTCCAGTCAGGGCCTCTAGCTCCTTGGAAAGAGCTTGCTATTCAGACATCTGGAATTGACAAACAATTTTTTATTTTTAAATGGAAAAGCAGGAGGGGCTCAGGTGGGCCAAGGTTTGTTTCCTTAGCATCCCTCATTTCTTTTGCCTCCTCCGCAGTAAGGGCATTGCTGGCACCGAACAGCAGCTTGTCATTCTGCTCAGAAATTCTGTTCGGAGTTGCTCAGTTCCTGCTTTCTTTCGAAAATGTACAGCTCAGCTGTGTGCTGCAGCCTTCAGTAACTCCATAGACTTGACTCAGTAAAGGAGAACCTGGCCTGGATGGTTAACGTCCTGCAAAATTCCCCAAATTCCAGTGGGGATCTTCAAGGTGATATCCTGACCATCAAATGACACCATCAGTACTTAAACTGAACTACCCCCATCAAAGTGCCACACACTGTGCAGACACACAGTGCAGCCCATGTGACCCTGGGACTCCAAAGCACTGTGCATTCCCAGCCAGCTCTCTGAGTGTCCTTGCTGGTAGGCATGTTGCTAAGAATGTGAGTCAGTTTTCATATCTAGCAGGAAATGAATTGTCCTTGTTTATGGCCCATGTCATTTTTAGGGGAGGTGGGAGAGGGTTCCTAAGCTTGGATCAAAAGCATTTAGCTTTCAGTGTGATGTTTGGTCTTTGACATTTATTTTTTGGGGATTTATTTCTAACAAAAGGGATAACTTGGAGACAGAAGCTTTTCTCATTGGAAGGTTTTCTTTAATTGTTTAAGCTGCCCAAATGTCAATCTATCTCCTTAAATTTTGAGAAAAATAACTGATTAAAGGTATTTCCTTTGCTAGAAGATTATCTAATTTCTAAAACATTTGCAACTCTCTGATGTCCTAGATACTGGGTTTCTAAAAGGAAAACTCAGCTCTTGTTTTGGCCCCAGCTGAGCCCATGAAAGATGTCATGAAGTACATAGGGGACTTAGTGGGTTCCTTCTCTAACTCTTCTAATCCCTCCTTCTGCCTTTCAGTGAATAGAGTACCCATAAAAATGAGAATTAGCCACATGCCTGTAACCCCAGCATGGAGGATGCTGAGGTAGCAGGATCACTACGAGTTTGAGGCCAGCCTGGGCTACATTGTGAGTTCACCGGCAGCCTGGACTGTTGGCAAGTCCTTGTCTCAAAGATCCCTCCCTCCCTAAAAAAGGAAATTAAGACAAAACATGCAAAACCTAGGCTTGACATTGTACAGTTCTTCCTTTTCTCCTTTTCACTGGTGCCGAAGGAAGGGCTATTAGTGTGGTTTTCCTGGGGAAGATACTAATGAAAACAATGCTATATTTTTAATGCCAAAGCCAGCGAGCACTCCCTTTGCCTAAAGTTCTCATAGCATCCAGGCTGCTCACACTGGCATGGTACCAAGGACTGGAAGCAGGAGAGCAGCCTGTGGCTCCCCTTCCACCCAGTTAGGACAGTTAGGTCTTTGCTGGAGGAGCTCCCACTGGTCAAGCTGCTCTTCTTTGCTGAGGCATCCCACTTCAGCTTGCCCTTTGTCCATCCCTGTCAGAACTGGCCAAGAACGAGGCAGTGCCCCAGAGCCGGCTGTCCATGCGGGTGGAATGACCTTAGGAAAGGCTGCTTGTTGGTTTGGTGGCATACTTCATGTGGACACTCAGCTTCTCCTGCTATCTCAGTGTCCCACCCTGTGGTACTGGCATGGCCGCTGACCGCTCATTTCTGTTTCTGTCTCTGCTGAAAGCCCAGGTCCATCACAGAAGCTGTGTCCATCTTTTCCCTAAGTCTTGTGATGTGCTACTGCTAACGACTGTCCTGGACCTATTTCATGTTAAGTCACTCAGTGTTAGAGAGCATGCTTAGCATGCTCAAGGCCCTAAATTTTCTGTCTCTCTGTCACATGCACTCGTGCGCACATCCTTGATTCCTCTTGGGGACTTTGTAGCAAACATCTCTTCTGTTAGCCACAGGCAACAGTGCCAGCCCAGCCTTAGTTATCTTAATTCTAGTTGGAGAGACAGAGTTGAACTTCAGGATAGTGTAACATGGTAAGATGGGGACAGAGAAGAGGTCCCTCCAAGGTAAGTGTCTGCAGAAAAAATACACTAAAGGAGAAGAAAGAAGTGGCCATGAATAGGTAACAGGGAAGCTGTGGGAAAGGCCTTACCTAATAGGAGACAGCGAATCACTGGGTGTGATCTGAAAGGAAGAGAGAAGGGTCCAACAGGAGTTGAACCAGGAGCAATGAAGTCACCCACTCCCAGGGCAACTTGGCTGGGTGGGGCCGGAGAGGGTGTAGAAGGCATCTGGGAAGCTCTGCCCCCTGTTGTTCTGTTTTCTAGGAGGTAGTCTTTTATGTTTACCAAAAAGGATTTTTAACTGAAAAAGGGTGATTTAGAGCTGTGGTCCCTAATCTTCTTTGACCCCAGGTATGGGTTTTGGAGAAGACATTTTTTCCATGGAAAAATAAGGAAGGGTGATGGTTTTGGGGATCTTTTCCTCTTTTCAGAGAAGCTTGCCAGTGCTGCTTGATTTCATTTATTTAGAAAGGATTAGTAAGTGCGCTTACTGAAGCTGTGACTTAGACAAGCGCACAGTGTGGGAAAGAGGCTCAGGGAGCAATGGTATTAACAGGAGAGTTGCGCGTAGACTATGTGTCAGATTCAGACTCAGCTGCCAGATGCAGCTGTATGACTGAAACACTTTGGCTCATTTGCCACCGTGAAGCCTGCCATGGGTGCTGCTTATCCTTCACCACTCAGTGAGCTGCTTTGGATATGCTTCTGCAAGCAATTAATTTGTTATGATCTCCAGGTAGCCAGACCTCTTTGCTAACATGTTTATAATCCAATGAGACATTTGTACATGTACCACTGGGGGGTCAGAGCTGCCCAGAATGAGACAGTGAGACATACAAATTACATACCCATAGTAAGCATGTTAACCTGTTGTCTAATTTATTCCACTTAACACTGTAGTTTCACGGTGTATCCATTTTCTATAAATGACTAAATTTATCCTTGCTTATGGATGAGTAGTGCTCCACTGTGAATATATTAATTTTCTCGATTCATTAATATATTAATTTTCTTGATTCATTCATCTTTTGATGAGCATACAGCCTGCTTAATATTAAGAAGGCAGTACATATAGAACTTATTTCTTTTTTCTTCAGTTTTTTTTTTTTTTTTTAAGTTTTTTGAGACAGGGTCTCGCTTTTTTGAGCTCAGCCTCAAACTCACATCACAGCAATCCTCCTGCCTCTGCCTCCTGAGTGCTGGGATTACAGGCGTGAGCCACCACACCCGGCACTATGGTATGTGGTACTGGTTGCTGCTGGGCGTGAGTCACCACGCCCAGTATGGTATATGGATACCAGGGATTGAACCCAGGTCCTTGTGCTTGCAAGACAGGCGCCAGAACCACTGAGCTAACTCCCCAGCCCATTTCTTCAGTTTTTTGAGACAGGGTCTTGTTTGATAGTTCGGGCTGGTCCTAAACTCAGCCTCCAACTCAGCAATCCTCCTGCCTCTGCCTCCTGAGTGCTGGGATTACAGGCGTGAGCCACCACCTTGGCACTGTAATATGTGATACTGATTGCCGGTGGGCGTGAGTCACCACACCCAGCATTGGTATATGTGGTTACTGGGGATTAAACCGAGGACCTTGTGCTTGCAAAGCAGGCTCTGGAACCACTGAACTAAATCCCTGCCCCACATTTAATTACTTATTGAGTTGCACCAATCTGACTTTTCTTATACCCTTCTCAACACTTGATAGCTGGCCATACCAGGATGCAAATTATTTCTGTGAATTTGTTAATCTGGTCAGTGGAGATAAAAATCAAAACTGCTGCATTTAGGACTAGGGGTGTAGCTCAGTCCATTGCCAGCATCACAAACAACAGCAAAGTTACTTTCCTTTACACAATTTTTTTTTTTTTGACACAAAGTCTTACTTTGTAGTTCAGGCTGACTCTAAGCTCACTATGTAACCCAGGCAAATCTCGAACTCACAGAAATCCTCCTGCCTTTGCCTCCTGAGTGCTGGGATTATAGGTGTGAGCCACCACGCCATGGTATGTGGTTATTGGGGATCAACTAGGAACCTTGCATTTCTTAGGTGGATGCTGGAACCACTGAGCTAAATCTCTAGCCCTCCACAGAATTTTTGTGAGATGTAAATTAAATAGAGCAAAGGATTAAAAATAGCTAAGACAGTTTTGGGTTTAGATTTTTTTTTTTTTAATGTAGCTTATGTTTTTGTCAGGCTTGATCGTACACACTTAAAATTCCAGCACTCAGGTGGCTGAGGCAGGAAGATTGCCAGGAATTTGAGGCCAGTCTGGGTGACCACACAGTGAGTTCAAGGCTAGCCTGAGCTGCATAGCAATACCCTGTCTCAGAAAAACAAAACAAAGACATATATATCATGTTTTTAATTTACTAATTAGGAAGAACAGTGTTCTTATGAATATAATATTATTAACTCTTGCCCCTATTTTGTACAGTAAGAGTTCTTGAACTTATTCTTTCCAACTGAAAATTTGTATCCTTTGATCAACTTCTCCCCAATCCTACGTTCTCCACCACAGCCCAGTGAAGCACCCTTCTACGTTCAACTTCAGGCAATCTGATTTTGATTTATTTATGCAGTGCTAGGGGAATTGAACTCAGGTCCTTATGCCTGCAAGGTAGGCCAAGTACGACTTGAGTTAAATCCTCAGCCTAGTGATCCAGTCTTTATATTGCATATATGAAGGGACTCAGGTACTAACTTTGGGAGAATTACATTACCAAATACCAAGATTTTATTCTAAACCTACAATAAGTAATTAAGGCAGTGTATTCAGCACAAGAAGAAATGCGTAGCCAGATGTGGTGGTGCATGCTGTGGTTCTAACACTCAGGAGGCCACGAGTTGTATAGTAGCCTGGGCTACATAGGGAGTTCAAGGCCAGTGTGAACTACATACATAGTGAGACACTGTCTCCAAAAAAGACTCCTAAGAACAGATAAAATGGAACAACAGAAATGTCTAGAATCATACTACAGGTTCATAGATGCCTGTTTGGTGGCAGGATAGCATTGCTATGGAACAGTGAGGAAGGAGTCTTCTCAGGGCATACAGTGAGGTCAGGCAGAGAGCCTTCAAGAGACAAGGCTCTGGACCCATGCCTCATCCTGACGCCAAACTTAAGTTCAGACTTAAATTTGAATGTGAAATGTGCAATAACATAGTGGCATAACAGGTTAGGAGTTTATCTTAGCATTTTGGGAATGCACAAGATTTACTAAACAGAAAGCCAGAATTTCCAACCACAAAGGAAAAACATTAAGAAATGCAAGACAAGTAGCCATCTCTGTGAAGTAAGAGACACCGTGAAGATAATGAAAAACCAAGAAATAGCCAGACACAGTGGCACATGCCCAAAATCCCAGCATTCTGAAAGGCTGAGGCAGTACAGTCATGAATTCAAGTCCAACCTGAGGAACTTAATGAGACCCTGTCTCAAAATCAAAGGAGTTGGGCTTGTAGTTCAGGGCAAGGCCATTGCACATTCAATCCCCAGTATCAAGGAGGGAGGGGCAAGAAATAGTTCTAAGATAATTTTCTTGTATGTATTATATCCAGAGTAAGGAACTTCTTTTTTTTTTTTTTTTAGGTTTTTTTGGAGACAGGGTCTCGCTTTGTGGTTCAGGCTGGCCCTGAGCTCAGCCTCAAACTCACATCACAATCCTCCTGCCTCTGCCTCCCGAGTGCTGGGATTACAGGCGTGAGCCACCACGCCCGGCACTGTGGTATGTGGTACTGGTTGCTGCTGGGTGTGGGTACACCCAGTATTGTTACGTGGTTACCGGGGATTTGAACCCGGGTCCTTGCGCTTGCGAGACAGGCGCCAGAACCATTGAGCTAACTCCCCGGCCCAAGGAACTTCTTTTTTGAGACAGTCTCACTTTGTAGTTCAGGCTGGTTCTGGATTCACTGTGTAGCCTAGGCTGGCCTCAATCTCACAGCAGTCCTCCTGCCTCTGCCTCCTGAGTGCTGGGATTACAGACTTGAGCCACTACATCCAACACTGTGGTGTGTACCGAGGATTGAAAAGCAGACAGAACCACTGAGCTAAATCCCCAGCCCTGGAATTCTTATCAAACAATAAGGGCGGCACAGTTAAAACATTAGTGAAAGATGAGCACAAGCACTTAGTTCACAAAAGACAGTCTCCAAAAGGCCTGTAACCACATGAAGACCTGCTTCATCGCTCTAGTCACTGGAGAATTCAAAGCACATTCATAATAGGATGTTATTATCCAGTGAGAAGGGGTAAAGGGGGAAGACTGAAAATACTAAATATTCACAGTGCCATGGAGCAAGTACAGTTTCCATGTATGTTTCATGTGGTGATGTCAGCAGTAAAACCACTTTAGAGCACAATTTGTGAGTGACATATAAAGCTGAACATAACCTGTAGGACTGGGCGAGAGTGAGGAAAATCAGCAATTCTGCACTTGGACATCTTCTCACCAGAACTGACTATACACGCTGTAAAGGAAGGAACAAATGTAGTAATGCCAGTTCTGACAGCTGGATCTGCAAAGTAACCAAATGCCCAGCAGAAGTTAGATAGTTAAGTTGTGGTATGTTCATACCAGGGCATACTACTAGTCAGTGGTAGAAAGGAAAAACTTCTGTGACGTTTAGTAGCATGTATGTGCCTGCAGAGCATAATATTGAACAGTTGTATCTAGTTCAAAAACCAACCAAACTAACTGTATTAGAAATCAGAAGGAATGGGGCTGGGCTACATAGTGAGACCCTCTCAAAAAAAGTCAGAGGGGTCCAGGGATTTAGCTCAGTGGTTCCAGAGCCTGCCTTGCAACCACAAGGTCCTGGGTTTGATCTCCATTTACCACATACTGCAACAATACTAGGAGTAGACTCACACCCCCTAGCAGTCAGTGCCACATACCACAGTGCTAGGTGTAGTGGCTCACGCCTGTCAGCTCAGCACTTGGGAAGCAAAGGCAGGAGGATTGCTGAGTTTGAAGCTGAGTTCAAGACCAGCCTGAACTACAAAACAAGACCCTGTCTCAAAAAGCTAAAAAAAGAGGACTGTTACCTCAGGGATAAGGAGGAAGTGGGTCACAAGGAGCCTATGGGGCTCCTGTTGGGGTGCTATTAGTATAAGTGCAGGGATTAAGCTAAAGAAAAGTGATAAGGAGGTGATAGCCTTAATGTAGTCCCATCTCTGGGTCTGAGTGGTGGTTCCAGCTCCCAGAGCATCTTCACAGTGATCAGAGCTGCAAACTTAGCTGTGTGCTTTCCCATTTAGGTATTACACCAGTTCAGAGGTTTGTTTAAAAACAGACAGTACAAGCTGTGTATGGTAATTTGGCCTGTAATCCAGCTATGCTGGAATCCAAGGCAGGAGGATTGCAAGTTCAAGGCTAGCTTGAACTGTCTCAAAATAAAATATACAAAATGGGTAGGGATATAGCCCAATGGTAGAACACTTCCCTGGCATGCACACAGTCTCTGATACTGCAATAAAAAAATTTTTTAAAAGATGCACATCAAACACAGAGCTAGGATCTGATATGTAGTTGATGTCCACTAAATGTAAGAATTATCATTTAGTGTACAATTTTCATCTTAAAGGAAGTCTTTTCTAGCCCCCAACCTAAAATAAATCCCCACCTTATTCTTTGAAGTACTATTTGCAGTTTATCCATGGTGCTTGTTTCGGTTTATCCTTATGTGCATATCTTCCTCTAACCTGCAAGCCCTGGGAAAGCACAGGCCCCATCTGCTGACTGCCTCCCTCTGTCTGGCACTCAGCACAGATGTCTTCACTGGAGCTGGTTGAATGAAGAGTGATCTCCAAGTGGAAAGTTTTCTTCCTCCATATATCTATTCTGAAGACTTGGGGGTCTCTCTCCATGATAATTTCCAGTATTTTATCATCGTAAAATTATCATGTACTTTCTTGCTTTATCTCCATTGTATTTATTTGTTTGTTTTATTCAAATCTTTATTGGTATATTTTATATGTACACATCATTGTTGTTTGTTTGTTTTTTGATGTTAGCCATAGAGTCAAAGCAAAAGAAACGAGCTGAGGTCATCCAGTTAACCCTCTTTTTAAATCAGTAACTTGGGCCTCATTTCTCTTTACTTCCCTGTGAAGATTAACAGAAGACCCCAGAGCATTTCAGAAACCCACTACTGTGCATTCTGGAGGCTTCTGTGTGGGGCTTATCTGATCACCTCAGCCCACATCTACCCGGGGGGTCCATGTGCAGCTCCTGAGATTGAAGAAAGGACCAAAAAAAAAGTGACATTTCTCCATAAAGCAGGCTTCTCCCTAGGCAGCCCTGTTGCTCATAATTTACACAGCTACCTAGCACATTTTGTCTGGCCCAGAGGGGAATCAGATGCCCACAGTAAATCACTGGGCTGAGACAAGAACTCTGTCGGGTTTTAGGACAAGATCACAGGTCCACGCCTGGCTGCCCCAGGACCTGAAGGCCTTTCCTTTGGGCTGGACTGCTGCTCTAACTGACGCACCGCTAACTGGAAATCAGGCCTGTCCTCCTTTTAAGAATGTCAGAGGCTCCACACCAGTCATGCTTGAACAATACGTTGATGGCATGAGTGGCTGGCCTGCCCAGTCTGCAGGCGAGGCCCGAGATGGGCGAACAGAGTCCTTTCTATGCTTTCACTGTAAACACCTGCCTCCAGGTGGCCGTTTGTGCTGCTGGCTTCCAGAAAAGGCCTGCAGTAATATGCTCTTCCACACCCCTGCTGAAGAAAAAGCACTCAGTCCCTAAAGGTGAGGATCTGCTCCCCACTGAGCATATTCTCACCCCTGAGTCGTGCTGACTGCAGAGATGTCAAGATGCCTCTAGGAACCTGTGTCCCTGTAGAAAAGCCCCACAAAGGGCTGAGCTGGAGCTGAGGGACAGCACATATGCTCAGCCTGGGTTCGGGCCCCAGAGCTCCACTCAACCATGAGAGAGAGGACGGGGACATCTGTAGGGTGAAAGCACCAGCCATGGGTTGGCTCTTTCTGGCTCGTCTTTTGCTTTCATCCCCTATAAGGTTCAGCCCCACAAAACAGGTCAAATCTCACAGTTGTCAGGAGAGCATAACTTCACTTCTGACAACTCTGAAGACATCCTATAAACTCACAGCTTGCAGTGTGCCTTTGGAAAGCCCCTTATTTGCCCCAGCAGCTTTTTTGGGCAGAAAGCTGTCCTTAAGGACATAAAGGAAGGGTCTTCTGTGCAGTGCAGAACTGTGTCAAAGGGAGAAGCATAGTAACCTCTAGTTTTCTTCCACATCTGGCAGGCACATCCCAGGAATGCCTTAAGATTTAATAGGACTGAGCTGGGCATGGTGACAGGAGGCTGTAATCTCAGGGAAGGCTGAGGCAGGAGGATCACTGTGTGTTCTAGGCCAGCCTGGACTATGTAGTGAGACTCTGTCTCAAACACAGCCGTTGCTCCAAAAGTAGATTGAGTGAGATTAATCTTATAGTGAATTAGAGGAACTACTTTGATTTTTATGAGGTATTGGGAAGGTGGGAGAAACAGCTGGCAATGAAACTGTTAGAGAGCTTTGCAGCCTTCCGTTGCCTGCTGTACCCTGATTTTAAGGATGTTTAAGAGTGAAAAGCCTGCATGTTAGAGTCAGGGAAATACAGCGAGTGCTAGACTCTGCTTCTTGGCTGCCTCTGACATCCATCTCAGGAACAATGTAGTGTGTTGGTGGTGACACCGTTCATCTCTACATTCTTCCCGACATCTCACTGCTTAGGAATCCTGGTACTTTAGTTAGTTAGTGTCATACTTCTCTTCCATAAGCTCTTCTTTTCCCAAGAAGGGAGGCATAATATTTTCTTTCTCTGATCCCAGAGTGGGCATCAGTATTCGTACATTGCGGCCTGACTCCTTCACAAAGAGGGCCAGCTCACATCTGCTTGTACAATTAGCTGTGGAGAGCTGGAAGCTGCCATGTCACAAGGTGCCAGCACATTTCATTTTTGTTCCTCAGCTTCATCCACATAATAGACTTGAGTCAGAGCTCTTGAAAGTTCGAGAGCCAAGAAATGGGAATTTTACCCAAAATAGCCATTCTGCTTTGAGTCCAGGTAGATGAAAATTAGCTTTGGGTTCAGTCTGTCAGCCCTGGCCCCTTTTGTTCATTTTCCTGACAGCTTCTTCTCTCTAATAGTCTCTCTCAGAGCTCACCTTCCACTCTAGATGCAGAGAAGCAAAAGAGGGAGAAAAACCTCCAGGCATCACCAGAAAAAGAGCAGTGCTCAGTGTTGTAGAATAAAAAGATAATGGCCAATTTGTCAAGAAGTGTTGACAAGAAGGATAAAGTTGGAAGTAATTAACTGGCTGACATGCTGGGAGCGATGCGCCTGCCAATAGCTCCCTAAATCAGCCAGAGCCTTGGAGATGTGACAGCCATTCATCATTTTTACAACACACCTCTGACAGGTCCCTCAGTTGGAAACCAGCAGCACAGATCGTGTGCTTTGACACTGGGGCTATGCGCCTGTCTGCTTCACACCAAGTCCAGCCATGGACCTGGAACCAATGTCTAGCCAGGAGGACGCCCGAAGACGGCTATAAAATGCTTACCCTGGCCCACTATAAACGTGCACTGGTGGTTCACTCACAGAGCAGACAGTGCCTATTGAGAGCACCACTCCTGTGGCCTGGTATCCAACAAGTGCCGTTCACAATCAGGCAGTCATTAAAATAAATTAAAAAGGGTTTGAGTAGAGTGGATAGTACCTGTATTAGGTGAAAAAGTAGAATGTAAAATTCTATGCTGTGCTCATCACCAGATATAAAATATGTGTTTAATTATGCAGAGTATAAACAAGTAGAATGATTTGGAAATTATGGCTTTATTATAGTGAATTCCTTTTTTTTTTTAAAGATCAGGCTCTGTACCACTGAGCTATATTCCCAAATCTTATTTTATTTTTATTTTGAAGCAGGGTCTTGCTAAATTGCCTAATCTGGCCTTGAATGTGTAATCCTTCTGTTTTGCTTCTCAAGTAGCTAGTATTACAGCCATGTACCACCAATCCCAGATTTTTCTTAATTTAAAAAAAAAAAAGATAGGCTGGGGATTTAGCTCAGTGGTTCTGGCATCTGCCTGGCAAGTGCAAGGTCCTGAGTTCGATTCTCCACTAACCACATACTACCATGCGAGGCATGGTGGCTGCACTCTAGAGGTAAAGGCAAAGGATTGCTGTGAGTTCAAGACTGGACTGGGCTACATAATAAGTTCGGGGCCAGTCTGAACTAAAAAAGTGAGACCCTGTCTCAAAAAAACAGGAAATAAAAAAAGAAACTTTTCCTTACTGGACTTGAAAAGTTAAAATTTTTTGCCCCCTCTTAATTTAGATAATTTGTATATACATTTTCTATTCTTTAGGGGCTCATACCTTCTGTAGTCTGGATTTAGCATGCCCTCTAGATATTGTGATGGTAGAGCAATTGTGCCTAGAGGGAAGGAAGAGGACACAACAGGAGCTTTTTCTTTTAAGACCACTCTGAGATGAAACACCAGGAACTTGTTTGAAGTGTCCGAAGGCAGCCCCCCTCTCTTGTACCAAATATTTTTATCTTTGTGCCTTAGGTCTCAGGAGCTCCAAGTGGTCCAGTTTTAAACCTTGCAGTGGGCCCTGCCTTCTCTTTCTTAGTATGTAGAAAAGAACTAAAACTACTTTCCCTAAGTTTTACTGCTGTCAGAGCTAGAGTGCTGTTCCCACTCCTACTCTGGCTTTAGGCATTCAAACAGCCATGCCCAACATTAACTCTATTCACCTTTTGGACATTCTCACTTTGCCTTCTGTCTTTTATTTTTTTGAGACAGGGTCTCGCTTTGCAGTTCAGGCTGATTTTGAACTCAGCCTCAAACCCAGCAATCCTGCTGCCTCTGCCTCCCTGATGCTGGGATTATAGGCGTGAGCCTCCACACCCGGCATTGTGGTATGTAGTACTGATTGCTGGTGGTCGGGGGTCATCATGCCCAGCATTGTGGTATGTGGTTACCAGGGATCAACCCAAGACCTGGAGCTTGCAAGGCGGACACTGGAACCACTGAGCTAAATCCTTGGCCCTGCATCCTGTTTTCATTGCTGTTTCCTGTTACATTACCCTGTTTCAAAAGAGACTGCCGGGCAGCCCATTTTCCAGGTTCCCTCCTGTCCAGGAGTTGTTTTTCTCTCAGTAAAATTCTTACTCTTTGAAAAAAAGAGAAACTACCATATCCTGTGTTCCCTAGACTTCCAGAAGAGCTAGCTGCTTAATGAAGACATCAGGGCCGGCCAACCCCAGGTCATCCTGGTTCTGTAAGGGCGTCAGACACTTCTGTTTTCAATCACACATTGGACACAGAGCTAAGCTTTGGTGCCGAGAAAGTGACAGGGCTCTGAAGAGGTTCCCGTTCAGGAAATGAGAACCCAAAGCAGTGTCCTGTGAGGTCTCACTGTGGCTGAGCAGGATGCCCATTCAGACCTGCCACAGTCCCAGTCATCTGTGGTGCAGGTGTCACCAGCCAGGGGATTGCATATTGCTCCTGGACAAGGGGCCAGAGGAAGTGCAGACAGCGGCTGCACTAGGAATAGCCCTGAGGGAGAAGGTCCCACGCCAGGTGGGAAGCCAGAAGCTGGCAGGGAACCGTCTCAATCAGTCCTGACAGGAGGGAATGCTAGGAAAGCTGAGCCCTCTCCCCAGATGTACCATTCTGCTTCTCCTGGGCTGATGGCCTGGGAACCTTATGCCCTGCTCAGGTTGAGGTGACAGACCTTGTGTCACTTTACTCTTAACTTGGAGACCACCAAGGCTGAGAGGAGGGCAGTAACTAAACAGGCCACAGGGGAGGAGCCACCCAGCCACAGCCTAGTCTGGTGAGCAGTGAGGGAGGAAGCCCTTAGGGAGACAGCAGTGTCCCCCAGGTGTCAGCAGTGGCTTTGGACTGCTGTGCTGTGGGTCAGTTTGCGATCAGCCTTCCTAGTCAGTCTCCTCCTGCTCTGTGAAGCTGGTCACAGTGTGCCTGTGAAGCACACCAAAGAGCGGCTGGGTTGGAGGTGAGGGGTCACAGGAGCCAGTGGGCCCTGGCTCCAGCACTGTCCTCAGTCTCAATAGGGAACTCACCACCACTGCACATCTGAGCCCCTTACAGCCTCTACGCTCTCCTCACCACCAGAGGCATACTTTGAGGTGGTGGGGAAAAACATGCTTGCTGTAATCTTGGTCTGTGAAGGCGCTGAAGCAGTGCTTTATCCTTGGTCATTAATTTTGCTCAACTTTAAAAAGAGTTTTCCTTAGTCTCTGAGTATTTTCCCAGTTTTCAGCTCTTCAACTTAGCCTCCTTTGATAAAAATTTAATCTTAGAGAGCTAAGCTCAGCTCTCTGAGGGAATGCAGAGAAATCTCCCTGGACAAGGAGCCAAAGGAAGCATAGACAGCAGCTGCAATGGGAATAGACCTAAGGGAGGAGGCCCAGGGAAACATGGTTAATCCAGAGCTCTAGGAGGCCGAGTCAGGAGGATTGAAAGTTTGAGCCCAGTCCAAGCAACTTAGCAACTTAGTATGATCCTGTCTCAAAATAAAAAGGAGGGTACAGTTAATACAGAGGCTCTGGATTCAGGCCCTAGTACTGCAAATCATCATCATCATCATCATCATCATCATCATCATCAATCTTGGGGTAAATGAATGTGCTTCATCCTGCTGATTTCCTGTATCACTGTTCCGTGTTTCCTCGTTGTCTGCTCTGTAGTCAGTTCTGTTTGCTCTGTAGATTCATAACCACATAGCCGTGAGATTAAAAGGGAGTAGAGTTCCTGTACTCTTGTCCTCTTCTCCTGGCCCTGGCACAGAGGGACTGGAGACAGGAACTCTGGGTGATACCTGTTGTTTCTGTACAGTCATTGGGTGATTAAAGGTGGCCAAGCCTGGTCTCTAAACTTATTCCCGCCAGTCCTTTCACCTAACCAGTGAGGGGGTTATGGTTTGAATTGTTAAGTGTTCCTGCACTGCTTGGCCGGGGCTTTGAGCAGCTCTGTCTGTAAGCCTCCAGGATTAATAGGGAAAGGCAGAGGGACGCGCAGGGAGTATTTCTACAGCTCCCAGCTGCCCCGTAAGACAAGAATTCCTCATTAAGGGGTCTGCAAGCAAGGTGACTTCTTTACACACACCGAACATGCAGTCTCCCTTCAGTCTCACAAACCACGATTAAGTTTAAAAGGAAAATACGTCAAAGGCTCGCCTTGTCACCCAGATAGACAAGAAACGGGGGACTTAATAGGACACGCTCCTGCATTTCCAGAGCCATGTTTATCCTACACTTTGCAGCCTGGACTCTGTAAGCCCAGCAGAGAGGTGGCATGCTGACTGGTGGGGGAAGCTTTAAGGTATATTAGGAGCATCAAGAAGGAAGTAGGAAATGTGGGATGGGAGCCTGGGGCTCAGTCGGCAGGGTTAGCCACAGTGTCAATAAGGAAGTTAAAATGAAGGCCAGGGGGACGTCTTTCTTGTGCACAGCAAGTTACTGACTACTTTAAAAGGTTCCCCAACTCCCATGGCTTTTATTCACTCAGTTCACAGCTTGTTTACTGATGGCAGCTCATGCCCAGAGTAGAGAGCTAAGTATTTACCATATGCCCTTTGTTATTATTTCAGATACTTTTTAAATGGTAAGATTTAAATAGCATACCAGCCTGTGACCTACACTTTCTTCACATGTAAAGTAACTATACTAGAAACATATCCCCTTCCTGTGGTTGAGATTCCAGTTACAAGCAGTGAGCACAGCACTGGCTACATACAGCACATATACCTCCTCTCCTTGTATCTTGTCATCCTTTGTTACCTCCCAGGATAGAGAGCGAGAAGGAAACACTAAGGTCCCAAACAAGAGGACAGGCTCTTGATAAATGAGAATTGTTCCTTCAGGTCTCAGTCTAAGACCAAGAATTTAATTTCTCACCCTGAGCTCACTCACTCTCCGTGGAATGGTTTAGTCTGTTTAGTCAGAGTCGCACTTTCTCAGTGACCGTCTGTACTGCTAGACAGGAGCTGATCGTGGATCTCATGATGACCTCCAGGACTAAGACAGTCACTAGAGGCGGCTGAGTAGCCCCATCATCATCCCAGCCTGCTGCTCCCATCCCTTCATAGTGAGCTTCACTGCCTTTGTACACTCCAAGGGAAGCGTTACAAAGATGATGTAATTGCATGCCTGCCTGGCAAGAGCAAGGTACTGAGTTTGATCACTAGTACCAACAACAATAAAAAGGTGATGTATTTGGACTTTCTTTTAAAAGACCCAGGAATATATTATGAGGTTCCTGTATTTTGAGACAGGGTCTTGCTCGGTGGTTCCAGTTGCCCTGGAACTCGTTCTATAGCCCAGGCTGCTAGTGAACATGTGATCTTCCTGCCTCGGCTGGTATCACAGGCAGTCCCACCATGCACAGCTGAAGTTTAATTTTTTTTTTTTTTTTTTTTGAGACAGGGTCTCACTTTGTAGTTCAGGCTGGCCCTGAGCTCAGCCTCAAACTCACATCACAATCCTCCTGCGTCTGCCTCCCAAGCGCTGGGATTACAGGCGTGAGCCACCACGCCCGGCACTGTGGTATGTGGTATGTGGTACTGGTTGCTGCTGGGTGTGGGTCTCCACACCCAGTATTGTTATGTGGTTACCGGGGAATCGAACCCGGGCCCTTACGCTTGCAAGACAGGCACCGGAACCACTGAGCTAACTCCCCGGCCCTGAAGTTTCATTTTTAATTTGTAGTGCTATGCTGGTCTGTCCTCAGAGGAAGAATATCAAAGCCATGATAGTATTGTAGTAAAACTTGGATTTCTCCTTTGAGATTTCGAATTACTACTTCCTAATTTATCAGTTGTTAAATTCACTTTTTATGCATAATTCATGACAGTATTAGGAAGAGCCTTTTATCTAGCTTTAGTTTTATGTTTTTTTTCCTCAAAAGGCATCAAGCTTTGGTAATGTTTATATTTTATTCTTGGAAATAGAGTATGTTCCAAAACACAAGGTTGGAAGACAGTTGTTAGAACTGATTTTTATGTCTGTTTCTTAGAGTTCCTTTCTTCTAGCCAGGCAAAGAGTACTTTATCTTCCTCATCAGAATAGTTTTATTCTCTTACAAGAATAAAATACTACAAAGGCCATCCCAAGAGTCTACTGAATGTAGTACAGAGGATATATGATTACATGTTATATACACTATCTATTGGCTTCCTTTTTCCCCATGTTCTCATGCTTTCAAAATCTTTATTTGGGTTCAAGGAAATAGCTAATGGCAAATCCATACCTAGTTATGAACATATGATGGAGTTTTTCACTTTAAATTTGCTTTTCATTTGCAGCTTAGAAAACTTTCATGGGAACTGCAATGCTATGATTTTCCTTTGAGATTTCTATATTTGAATTCTACAACTGACCAGCTGATAGTGCCTGATGGTCCAACAGCCTATTCGGGAAGATTTGATTCTCAGGGCTGGCTTAAGACTCAACTATAGGTATATGTATTTCCTTCCCCTTGGACAAAATGATGATGGACCTGCTGACCAAGTACACATCTGTTGTTCCTCTTCGTTCCCTGAAGGAGGTGGTATTAGCTACATTTTATAGGTGAGAAAACCCAAAAGAGGTGACTGGTTTATAAATAGCAAAATTCAGCCTCCAGAAGTGCAAACTCAGGCCTTGTGACTCCATACCCAAAGTCACATCACCTCCTACTATTTTTTTTTTGAGACAGGGTGTCGCTTTGTAGTTCAAGCTAGCCCTGAGCTCACCATGTAGCCAAGGCAAGTCTGGAACTCACAGCAATCCTGCTGTCTCTGCCTTCCAAGTGCCAGGATTACAGGTGTGAGAGCCACCACGCCCAGCACTGTGGTATGTGGTTACCAGGGATCAAACTAAGGACCTTGCACTTGCAAGACAGGCACGGAACCACAGAGCTAAATCTCCGGCCTGTCTCCCACTTCTTAACAGAGACATTCCAGCTCCAGATATTGTGGGGCTATCTCAGTTCACTGTGACTTTGGGAAAAGTCACTGTCCTTCCTGGGCCTCTGTTGCCCATTAGTAAGATGGGGTGATTTACCTTTCCCTCATTCTCGTAAGGATGCAAAGGAGTCACGGCCTGGAAAGATTGTGTGAAATGTGCTTT
>PVIR01021136.1:0-29751 GCA_004026965.1 Petromus typicus
GCTTGAGCTAAATCACTTGCCTACCTCTAATTTTTCATATTTCTTTTTTTCCTTTCTTATTCACCCCCCCCCTTTTCAGGGTGTGTATGTCTTCATCTCTGTGAATGTCCCTATAGTAGTGTCTGTCTTCACATATCTATTGTTTTGAAACTAGGTGTACTTGAATCATAAACTCCAAGGTGCTCCACTAGGCATATATTAGTGATAGCATTTTAAACAACGAAGTGAGTTGACTTTCACCACTACAGATGGAAAATAGGAAAGGTGTCCTCCTTCCTCCCCCGCTGCATGAGTTACATTGGTGTACATTCAAAACTACAAAAACTGCTACAGTATTTCTTCCAACTATGAAAATATTTTTAAAAATTGAATAAGATATGTCATCTATTATCTTTATTAGAAATTTAACATTTATGGTACTTTATTTTTCCCAAACATTTTGAGTCTCCATCTGACAGTCTCTCTTCTCTGTGAAGAATATTTTTTTAACAATAACTTAAGAACACACCTTCAGATAATGAATTAGTTTTTGTTAACTTTGGGACATCAGTTGCATATTCTTTCTTGAAGTATGTTTTCACTGGATGTAGAATTACAGGTAGATATTTCTTTTCTTTTGGGCACATTTAAAATGTTATTTCTCTTCCCTTGGTTTCATATGAGATTTCCCAAATCACTCAAAACTGTGTTCTGTATGTCCATCATTTTTGTCTGATTTTGAGAAATTGTTTTGATGTTTACTTTTCAGGATATTGATGTGGATGTGTGTGTATTTGGTGGTGATATCAGGCTAGCAAAATCTGGATCACTTCAGAAAATCTATATCCTTAGTATTTTCTAGATATTCATTTGTTTGTTTGTTTATTTTTTAGGAAATAAGGTTTCCAAATTTTAACACTAGGCTCAAATTTGCAATCCTCCATCCTCAGCCTCCAAGAATACTGGGATTATAGGTGTATGTGTAATGGTCCCACTTCTATATTATTTTTATGATGTGTCTGCATCTAGATTTCTTTGTATTTATGTGTTTATAGGATGTATTAAAGCTATAGGTTTCCAACATTTACTAAATAAGCTATTAATTTTAAAAATACTTTCCTTGCCACATTTTTTTCTCCTTCTAAGACCTTGATGATATGAGTGCCGAAAGTGTAGGTGTTATATCCTAGATCCCCAGGATGAGGTCATGTATCCTCCAGTCTGCTCCCTCTGTTGTTCTCAGTGGACAATTTCGAATGATTTCTCCTAAAGTTTAGTGATCCTTTGCTTTTCCATCCATATTCTGCTCTTCAATTCAACTAATACGAGAGTTTTCAATTCTCCTTATTTTAATTCTTGGCTCTAAAATGTATTTGCTTCTTCTTTGATATTCTATTACTTCGCTGAGGGTTTCTCTCTCAGATTTCTCTTTATTTTCATCTTAAAATGAGTGTTTGCCTTTACTTCATGTATCATTTTCATAATAGCTGCTTTAATGTTCTTTTCAGACAATTCAGACTTTAGGGTCATCTGTGTGCTGTTACTGGCTGATTTTCTGCTGTGATGGCACCAGATATTTTTCTGGTTCTTCTTATTCTGAGAGATTTCAAATTGTATCCTGAGCACTTTCAGTCTTATGCCATGATGCATGAGTTCTGGCTAAATCCCAAGGAGAATGCCACCACTTTGTTTAGCAGGCAATCAACTCAGACGGATTCAGTCCACAAGTTCTGACTAGCCCTTTGAGGGCTGTGGTTTTAGTGTCATTTCCATTTTCAAAGCCTTTGAAATGATATTTATATCTGTCCTACGTTTGCTAAACCCAGTGGCCAGTCTGAAATTTTGGTGGTGGTCTATGCCTTATTTCAGATTTCAGGGTTCTTAGTATAATATTCAGGCTTAGATAGATGTATACAAAGCTCAGAAGTGAAACCAAGAGTTTATAAACAGCTAAACTGTCGCCCAAACTTCCCATTTTCCAATGATATTCCAAGTAATATCTTCCAGAAACCTCGGGATTCTATTATCCTATCTTGCTATGTACGTTGCACAACTGCATCTTCACCCCAAGACCTAACAAAAGGGCAGAAACAGACAAAAGGAAGGGGTTTTGTAAGGTACTGATGATAGGAGAGGAAGGAGCTTCAGCTGGATGCCTCCCACCATGCGGGAGACTTGGCCTGTAGGACAGTGCCACTGAGAGGAGAAGGAACCTGGGGAGGTGGGATTTGGTGGGAGGATTTATAATTTTCATCCTTAGAAGTTACTTTTTGGGAGCAAAGCTCTCAAAGCCTGCATGCAGCTCCACCCTCTCTCTCTGTGGCTCAAGGTGTAATCACTAGCTTATTCCTGACACGTGCCTTCATCGTTGCCACCTGTCATCCACCATGAGGTGACAAAGTCAAGAAGCAGCTGTCAGCAAGAGGGTCCACTGGACCCAGCTATCACCCTTTGTGATGTCTTCCTTCAAGAATTACCGGAATCTTGCCACAACTATATATGCACAGCCAAGTTTATAGTACAACATTTATAAAAGCTAAATCTTGGAAACAATCCAAATGTCCCTTAAGCAAGAATAGATAAAGAAGATACAATGGAGTACTACTCTGCCACAGAGAAGCATGAGTTTGAGATATTTACAGCTGAACGGGTGGGTCTTAAGACCATACTCTTCAATGAAATTCAAGGAACACATATTTGAAAATTGCACATTGCTTCCATGGTGTGAGAATCTGGCAGTGTAAATGAGGACTGACATGTATAACAGATATTGATAAACAGGGAGAATGTTCAGATGTGAGAGATGAAGAGAAGGAGAAAGAAAGAAAGGGAAAAAAAGAAAGTAGAGGGAAAATGGAAACAAAGCTTCTATATACAAGAAGGGGAAGCGAGGTCAAAGGGAGGGAGAACGGGAAAAAAGAAGAAAAATATATCATGTACAGGTACAAATTTCCTGTGATGAATATTATCATTATGTATGTGTAAATCATATTTAAAAATGTCTTTTTTAAAAAGAGCCACTGTCACAGAGCCTGACTTACATCATTTAGACTTTGATCCTCTGAAACTCTGAACTAAACGCACTTCTTCATTATAAATTACTTGTCTCAGATACTCTGATGCAGGAACTAAAAAGTTGACTAACACAAATGTTGTATC
Source organism: Petromus typicus (assembly GCA_004026965.1). Classification (NCBI taxonomy): domain Eukaryota; kingdom Metazoa; phylum Chordata; class Mammalia; order Rodentia; family Petromuridae; genus Petromus; species Petromus typicus. Next base: position 3,139 of record PVIR01021136.1, read on the forward strand.
ACTTAGAGCTGTGGTGCAGCTAACAGGATGCACCTTTTCTGCCCCTCAAGTCTGAGCCAGAGTGCTTCCTTTGGAGCTTTCTCTGTTGATGCCCACTTTCAAGTTTCAGAATGGGTTTACTCTAAGCTGTGAGTTACAAGAGCAAAAATATACCAGAAAATCTGATCATAGACTCGTTGTCATTTTGACCATTCATCAAATTCCCATCTTTTCTGATAGGCCAGCAGTGCACTCTTTAGAGTCCTCAGATAACTGCACAATGCATTCTTCCCAGAGTTTTACCTACATTCTATGACAGGAAAAAAAAAAAATGAAGCAGCTTCTTGGCTTGTACTGAGTCAAAAACTGGTTAACTTCTGAAACAAACATTGTGATCTGTTATATATAGATACAGGCAATAATAAAATACATCATATTAGAATTTTTTTTTTTTTTTTTTTTTTAGGTTTTTTGAGACAGGGTCTCGCTTTTGTGGTTTAGGCTGGCCCTGAGCTCAGCCTCAAACTCACATCACAATCCTCCTGCCTCTGCCTCCGAGTGCTGGGATTACAGGCGTGAGCCACCACGCCCGGCACTGTGGTATGTGGTACTGGTTGCTGCTGGGTGTGTGTCTCCACACCCAGTATTGTTATGTGGTTACCGGGGAATCGAACCCGGGCCCTTGCGCTTGCAAGACAGGCGCCGGAACCACTGAGCTAACTCCCCGGCCCTCATATTAGAATTTTATTCAAGTTTTGACAGTTTCATCATTTAAATATGAGGTCTCTAATATACATTTATTTTCTATAAAATATAAAATGTTCAAAAAAATCTAGTTTGTACTCACTAAGCTCCAGTTCAGCCATTTAATTCAAGAAATATTTATGAATTGCTGCTGCAAGAAAAGCAAATTCCTAGGCACTATATGGCACCATCTATATCATAGTATTTCATGTAGTACCAAGGGCAAAGTCAGTGTGTGGTAGGAGAGAAGCCAATATACAATGGAACCCACACTATTTGGAAGACAATTACTTTATTTTGAAAGTTCCAATCATGTTAGCTATCTTGAGTTTGTAATGCTAAAGGAAAATTATTTTCATAGAATGATAACTTACTGCTTCTAAATTCTGTGTTGGGCCTCTTTTTTAATCAAAATATTAAAATTATTCATACTTTTCCTCTCGTGAACAGTTCTATTTATAGTTGCAATTCACTGTCCTTTTTTCTGAAGCAATAGATAGCTGAGTCATCTTTTGCCATATCACTAAACCAGATCATGTTTTCTGAACCATTATGAATATTATTAATTGGCTTATTTACTCTTTTGTAGGAAAGATTAGCAAATTCAATATGTGAGCAGATTTTTTTAAACAAACCTGTCAAGACCAGGCAAAATAAAATCCTTAAGAAGACTTCTTAAGGAAAACAACATAGATTTGCTTTCTTATTGCCATGTTTAAAATGAGTTACTTGCTGGTCCACTGTTCGAAAAGCATTTGTATTACCAGAAAATCAGTAAGGGGAAAATAATTGAAGAATCTGAGAACATTGTAAAACTCAATAAACTGACAGATTTACTGGGTCTGGCATCATAGAAACAAGTTTTCCCAGAGAAATTCTAACCATATATGTTAAACAAATTTTTTGCACATTTTAGAGATGAAATGAGAGTATCTCTAACTGAGGAGTTCGTTAAAGAAGTAAATCAAGTTATTTACTTAGTTCAGCTCTTTAGTACTGAAAAGACTCTAACGTCAGATGGCTCAGAATAACATTCTGTCTCTAATTAATTCTGTTTTTGAAAATTGGGACAAGTTTCTTAGCTTCTCTAAGTCCTCTGGTAGTCATCTAGAAAGTAGGGATAATGTAATTTACTTCACAGAATTATTATGAAAGACAATTATGGACCCATAAGGCAACTAGCTTGTCATGAATGTCACAAATCAAACTATCCAACAGGGCTGAATATTTCATCAAAAATAGTAGTAAATATTTCAATACTGCAAACATATCTTAATATATATCTGCAGTATTTACTTGCTTGGTAGTGGAAATTATATCTTTTAAAAAGTTACCACCATCCTTATGCAATAAGGTATTATGGCCCATGGGGCATTATAGAGGTGACTAGATGTAAGGTGTGTGATGTTGGCATTAAGAGAGTGTGAGTAGTAAACTACTTTACTGATTGGTTCTGGATGCCACCCTGCTTGTGAGTGCTACCCTCCCAAAAGGCCTGTGGCCAGATAGACTATAAGGGGCTGCTGCTTTCTGACTGCTGCTTGGCTGGCTTCGTGCCTTCTGCCCGCCATGAAGTGTCTCTCCTCTGTGATGTCCCTTTGCAATGCCACCATACTATGAACTGAAGCCTATAGAGACTGTGAGCTACATAAACATTTTGTCATTTAATTTTGTCTCAGCAACAAGCAACTAAGACATAAGGTATGTATGAAATTTGAATTTCTAGAAAATTCTTAATTCAAGGGACACCAATATAGTGGTTAGTTTTTAGCCATTTATGCAATTGTCTACAAGTCTGTTATTTGCTTTTTCCTAATTCATTTAAGCAATTCACATTAGTCAACCCTATTACATAACCATCACCAAGGTAAATACTATAAATAGATCACTAGCAAATAGTCTATTTTTAAATTATTTATTTTTAAATTTATCCACTTAGTTATTTACTTATTTTGAGACAGATATCCTTATGTTGCTGAGGTTGGTCTTGAACTTGTGACCCTCCCATTTCTGCCTCACAAATATCATATACTCTAGTGCCACAATACAGTCCCTGTATTGGAAGGATGTTCAGTCTTCACAGAAAGATGCACAACAACATGAAAATGTCAGCCATAAACTGCAGTCATATTTTATCTGACTATGAAAACCAACTACTAAAACTCCAAGAGTCCCACAACCACAATTTTCAAAACATCATCTTTAGTTCTTAGGATAATTAGTAGAGCCAAATCCTTCTAGCTTTCCTCAATTCAAATATTTCCTTAGCTCCAAAGTCATCCTTATTTTATCCACTCAGCATCTCTCTGACTACTGCATTTGTAGCCCTGCAATATTTTGTAAGTATATCTCAGAAAACAGATGCTACCCTTTAGTATGTATTGTGCTGGTAATTGTATAACAGATGTAACTCAAAGAGGAAAAATATCTTGATTTGCCATGTTTTACCATGTGCATGGTATAAATAATTTGTTATGGCTGATGGTATTGAGGTCTACAGTAGAACAACTATTATGCAGAATTTCCAAGGTACAGACCTTCTACAACAGAAGGAGGTTCAAGAGATCACGTATGAATGGAGGGAGGAAGGGAAAGTGGACACAAAAGGATTTAAGATGTGTCACATACATGCACCGAATGTCCATGGTGGGTATAATAACGTCACAAACATGAACTAAAATAAAATAATAACAGCAATAAAACAGTAATGAAAATTGGGAAAGGATCTAGACACAGAGGGAGGGAAGCAGGCAGGAAGGGAGAGAGGAATAAAAAGAAGCAAGATATTTTAATTGATGTCCTTGTTCTCTAAGATAAATGTAAACTTTACCATAAACAGGTACTAGTAAAATTTTTGAAAGAAATAATATGTACATAGATAGCAGCAAAGCATAAATAACAGTAAAATGTACTTAAATAATGATAAAGTGATAAATTTAGAATATTTATTGCATAGTGTAATGTATTTAACTTAATATAATTTTAAATGTAATTTATTCAATATAATTAAGTTACACTTTTATTTTAATTGCATCATTATTTAACAATCAGCTTGTAAAATTCTTGGACTTTTAATGGTTGGTTCTTATGAGCAGATAAAATATGACTTCAGTTTATGTCTTGATTCAAAACTATTAACTTTGAAGACAACATTATTATTCTGGGGGACAGTGGGTTTTTTTTATTGCTATGACCTAAACTGTTTTATTTAAGAATGCAAAATTATATAATAATTATATGCTAAAAGTGTTAATAAAATTAGTATCATTATAATTAGTATTATAATTGTAATATAATATTTGTTGCAATAACTACCAGTATTTTGACAGAAATATAGTTTTAAATTCCATTTCAGCAAATAAATTTGAAAATATATTAAGTAGATACAAACGTTTGTTTTCATATTGTATTGGTTAATTTAACCAAAGTTTATTTCCTTTAAAATTCAAAACTTTTACAAATTATGAAAATCTCATAATAACTTTTGATATTAACCAAATACGAGTCAACTCACCAAATGAACTGAAACCATTTTGACATTGGAAAATATTTATGAAATTAGTTCAGTACTAACTTTTTCTTTCTCTTCTAGAAGAAGCTTCCTAAGAGCAGAAGGAAACTATGTCTTCTTAATTCTTTTGGCATTTTTATTGTTTCTAGTCTCCAAATCACTCTGAGTAGAAAAGCACTGAACTATACAACTTAGAAGTTAATCCTTCCACTTACTGAATTGCCTGGTAGAACTGCTGTTGTTCCATTCCTCAGACCTGTATAGTAATTATTTATAATGAAAATGCATAGGTATCTCCAGACCAGAAGAGAATCTATTATTATCTTAAAATTTACCTTCAAGATCATAGAAATGCAGATAATTTAGGATTGCTCCAGAATGTCTCCAAATTGTATGATTTAATACCTGAATTAGAATTTGATGCACTTTCCTATCAAAGAATATACTCTAACATTAACCATTCTCTTCATTTCTTTTTTTTTTATTTTTCTCAGTATTTCTTTTTTACCTACATCCTCCAAAAATTTTCATTCCTCATATCACCTATATTTATATAAGGCAAAATCTCATGATTAATTATAGTGAGGAGAAAAACAAATAAAAATAGACTTATCATTGAACTTTCCAAAACTGCTTTCTTTTTAGAATAAAGTCTATTTTATATTGAATCTCAACTTTGAGGCCTTTAGTTTTGAAAACTGTTTCTAATAGAAGAGATTGATGTACTAGTATATGCTAGCTTCTTTTATTTCTTTGTAAGTCCACATCTTTCTGAACCATAATATGCACATTAATATACATATATATTTATATATGTATGAAAGTGCACTTTATTTTTTATTCAATTGTTACTTTAGCAGTTTCTGCAATTAAGACCCAGCTCACTAAGTGAACTGTAATTATTGCAAATTGTGGTAAGCACCAGTAATTAAAATGTTGCAGTAATGCTAGCCAGCTTTGCTAGTTGCCCTTTGAGAGTAGCACAAGATGATATTATGTCTTTAACTGGTGTTTGTATTACAGATGAGAAAACCTGGAAATTCAGGCCTTCAAAATCCTTTGGCGGAGTCTTTAAAGCACAATGTAAAGTAGGGATTAATAGTTATCTGGTGAATTCAAACTGGGAAGATAGTCAATTTGGTTAATTCCTAGTAAAGTGGCTTTTTCTTCCAAATGTGCAGTCTTTAGGGCATAAACATACACAGCTTCCCCATGGGGGGAAAAAGAACAATAAACTCTAATCTCTTCTTTGTGTTTGCAGGATGCTAATAGTGAGCCTTCTGGGCACAAAAGCACCACAGAACTCCTTCAATACCACCCATCTTTTGAGGATCCTCACCCAGCTGCTACCCCCAGTGAACTCTCCAGCTGTGCAGTCATTTGGCAGAGTAGTGCACTGTTATGCATAACTTAAGCTATGTGTGTGTGACTTCAAAACAACTGCGAAGGCCAATTGTCCGCACGAAAATCCTCACAGTCTCCTCACATGGGAAACAATGGGACGGAAATGACCCACATTTCAGAGTTAGCATTGACTGACTCCGTCCCTCATTGATTTATTTACTTCTCTCTCACCTACTTTGGCTCTAGATGGTTTAAAAATGGCATCTTATTAAATAAAACTTGTCACTTAGAAAAATATGTGGTAGTATGGGTTACTATGCATTAAGTAAATCAGAGAATATTCATGGCTGAATGAATACAGGGTTGTGTGCTTTTATATTTTTCTGAGAAGTCCAGAACTTCCAGCTGAGGTACATTCCCAAACACCCTTCCCACTTCTATTGGTTAGGTTACTTTAGTTTCATTTGTTTTAATTTTGATCCAAGGTCTTTCTATGTTGCCCAAGCTGTGCTTGAATTTGCAGTGCTGCTACCTTTGCCTGCAATAGTAGTGGCATTACAGGCATATCTTAAAAACAGTTCTAACCAATAAGTACTCTATTGTATATGACTGAAATATTGAAACGCCTATAAGATCTGCAGAGATCCTACTAGATACTAGGGGAAAGGTAGGCATGGAATATGGTGACAACCGTATCTACCATTCCACATTGCTGAAAGTATTCTAGTCTCATGAACACCTCAAAGGACTCGACTTCTTGTCCTGATTGTGATGGATTTTTAGATGTTGCAATAATCCACCAGTAGCAGTTGAGAATCTTGGCCAAAAAAAGCAAGTGTCAGCTGATTTGAGACCTTGGTAGACAGACAATGCAGGAGTTAAATTCTTGACACATGGGAAATGCTTTATTTGCTTTATATGTATTCCCAAATTGTACCTGGGGACACTTTCCAGATTATAGTACAGAAAGAGTCCATGCAGAGAACACCAGTTTCTCAGGTAAAGACACGAGAGTGGGGGCTTGTGGTTACTGAGGTAGTCAGAATGTGTACAATACATTCTAGAAAGAACGATGCACTCAAGAGGAGTTCTGAACATCTCCCTAAGGGCATCTTTTAATCACTCGCTAAATAATAAGCTGTTTTACTGAGGGACTGTGAGGTGAATACAGATTACAGAGGCATCAGCCCTGAAAGATACCAATGTTTCAGTCCACAAAAGAAGACATGGCTCACTAAACAACCCAGTATTCAGACCACAAAAAGACTGCACAACCTTAAGGATAAGACTAGGGTTATCGTGGAGCAATTTTATCAAAGTTTAAAATTAAGTCTCTACTGTATCAGATTAAGCTCTCAGCAAACTAAGTGCCTTCAAAACCAAACACCAACTATTTTAGAGAAAACATTATGCAGACTTTCCACAATGTAGTATCTGTTCTATGCAAATTTCAATTAAAATTTACTAGATGTATAAAAATTAATTTTAAATGTGATTCCTAATCAGCAGAATGAAAATGAAGCAAAATAAACTCAGATATGATATAGACATTATAATTTCACACAGACTTATTGTAGATATTCTTGACATCTTGCTGGTCTTGCTGCCTTGTCAATGTGTAGTTAACAGGAACATAAAATTTAATAAAATAAAGTATTAAATGATTAATATATGCAGCACATTTAGGAGAAATTTCAATCTTTTCACATAAGCTGTAGACTTGCTTATAAAATCTTAAAGATAACATCAGAAACAAAAACCTATGTGAACTACAATGTTGTCACAAACAAAACCCTTCCATAAAACTAACCTTTGCTTCAACAGTCACACTCAGCACAATCTTCACACATGACAAAGGCACGGTCCATGCACGCCTTTCACCATGCACGCCTAACAGTACATATGCTTCCCTGTCCTTTCCAGTGTTGCAGACCACGCTTGTTACTTTTTTACTTGTTTTGATAAGAGCTTCCCACTACATTGTACAAGGTATATTTAGCAGGGAAGGAAGATATCAATAAAATAAAATATCAAATATGTAATACATGCTTAGAATAGAGATAAACATTTTCACACCAGCGGTTTACTTGCTCACAACCTAAAAGATAAGATCAGAAACAAAATCGTATGTGAACCATAATGAAAATACCCAAAGAGCTCCACAACAGCAACAATCTTTGCTTTGATTGTTACACCCAAGGCAGTCTTCACACATGAAAAAGGCATGTTCCACACAGAAATATCAATTACACTGATAACACCTATGTTTTATTTTCCTTTCCTTTTTTCTAAGGCAAGTTGAAATCTTTTTAGTTTTCCTGTTGTTTTAGTAGGTCTTTGGGATGCTGTATGTGCCTACTGATCTTACTGTGCACCAGTATGCTCTCCATGTTTTTCGTGCATAGTTCCCTAAGCAGAAACATTTTCTTTTTCCTCAACTAAAGAAGCTATATGACCTTTTGTGAGCACTATTTCCAAACTTCTAAGAATATTTCTCCTTCATATGTTGTACTTGTTATTTTCTTTTGCACTATCAAACCATTTATACCATACATGCTAAGGATCAAGTAAGAGACGATCACTGGCCAATGATTTGTGGGGTATTTTTTATTGAAATCCTTATTGGTGCATTACATATACACATCATTATTGCACTCACCAATGTGAATCTGTACCAGTATAAGACATGACTTAATTCTCATTTTTTCCCATAGTCCTACCCACCTTACCACCCCCCATATACATAAACTGTGTTTCCTTTTTTTTTGTTATAATCTCATTATTTTTCCCCCTTCACCCTATTTCACTTAGAGTATTTTCTATTTTGCAATATATAACATACAATTTTAGAACTCATTTACATCTTTATTTTCTCATACCAGAGAAAAGATGCGATATTTACCTATCTGTGACCTATTTATTTCACTTATGAGGATATCCTCAAGGTATGTCCACTTAAGTATAAATGATTCAAACTTATCATTTTTTATGGCAGAGTAATACTCCATTCTGTAGAAGAACCACGGGTTTTTTATCCAGTCTCCAGTGGATGGATACTTGGGTTGTTTCGAAGATGTAGCAGTCACAAACTGGGCTGCTATAAACATGGGTGCACATATGTCACTGTGATATGAGTCTTTTAATTCTTGTGTGTATATACCTAGCAGGGCACTGGTCGGGTCAAATGGGACCTCCAATCCTAGCTTTTTGAGGAATCTCCAAACTGATCTCCACAGGGGTTGTATGAGTATACAGTCCTACCAACGGTGGAAAAGAGTTCCTTCTTCTCTGTAGCCTCGCCAACATTTGTTGCTGGCTGATTCTGAAATGGCAGCCATTCTTTGTGGAGTGAGATGAAATCTCAGTGTTGTTTTCATTTGCATGTCTCAAATGACTAATGATGTTGAGCATTTCTTCATATGCTTTTTAGCTGCTCTTAATTCTTCCTCTGAAAAATATCTGTTCATTTCAGATGCCCATTTTTGAATTGGGTCTTTAAATTTGGGTGGGCTGAGTTTTTTGAGCTCTTTATATATTCTAGATAGTAAACCTTTTGTCTGAGGAACAGCTGGTAAAGATTTTTTCCCACATTGTTTGTTGCCTTTTTGCTCTGTTGGTGGTTTCCTTTACTGTTCAGAAGCTTTTTAAAAGAATGAGGTCCCATTTGTTGATTTCTTCAGCCAATTCCTGTGCTATAGAGGTTTTGTTCAAGAAGTATTTTCCTAAGCCAATGTCTTCAAGAGTTTTACCTAATCTGTTTTACAGCAGGTTTAGAGTGCCTGTTTAATACTTAGGTCTCTTATCCACTTTAATTTTAGCTTGGTACATGGTGAAAGAGCTAGAGCTAGCTTTAGTCTTTGGCAAGTTAAAGCCTAGTTTTTCCAACACCATTTGTTAAAGAGGCTGTCTTTCCTCCATTGAGGATTTTTGGCTCCTTTGTCAAAGATGAGGTGGCTCATTGTATCAGGCGTAGTTTCTGGATCTTCTAATATACTCCATTGATCATCAGGTCTGTTACTTTGCCAGTACCATGCAGTTTTTATCATGGTGGCTTTATAGTATAATTTCAGGTTAGGAATTGTAATACTCCCCATCATGTCCGTGTTGCTTAGAATTGCTTTTGCTGTTCTAGGTCTTTTGTGGTTCCAGATGAAAGTTTGGATTTTTTTTTCTCTAGATCTGTGAAATATGCTGTTGGAATTTCAATCAAGATTGCATTGAATCTGTATAGATTTTGGAAGTATAGCCATTTTGACAATATTGTTTCTTCCTATGCAGGAGCAAGGTATGTCTTTCAATTTTTTGATATCATCTTCTATCTCCTTTTTCAGAATGCTATAGTTTTTAGAGTAGAGGTCTTTCACCTCCTTTGTTAGAATGATTCCTAGATATATTTTTGGGTGCTATTGTGAAAGGGACTGACTCCCAAGTTTCTATCTCTGTAGGTCTACTGTTTGTGTATACAAAGGCTATTGATTTTTGAATGTTGACCTTGTAACCAGGTACATGGCTAAATTTGGTGATTAGGTCCAGCAGTTTTTTAATTGACTTTTTAGGATCCTCTAGATAGAGTATCATGTCATCAGCAAATAATGACAATTTAACTTCTTCTTTTCCAATCTTTATTCCTTTTATTTCTTTCTCTTGCCTAATTGCTATGGCTAATATTTCAAGAACTATATTGAACAAAAGTGGTGAGAGAGGACACCCTTGTCTTGTTCCTGATCTTAGTGTGAAATGTTTCAATTTTTGACCATTTAGTATGACGCTAGCTGATGGTTTCTTGTAGATAGCTTTTATTAGTTTGAGATAGAGACCATGTATTCCATTCTTCTGTAGGATTTTGAACATAAATGGGTGCTGTATTTTGTCAAATGCTTTTTCTGCATCAATTGAGATGACCATATGATATTTGTCCTTGAGTCTGGTAATATAATGTATAACATTTATTGATTTAATATGTTGAACCATCCTTGCATCCCTGGGATGAATCTAACTTGGTCAGGGTGTACAATTTTTTTGATAATTCTCTGTATTGTGTATGCCAGGATCTTATTGAGGGTTTTTGGATCAATGATCATTAGGGAGATTGGCTTGTAGTTCTCTTTTTTGGTTGGGTCTTTCTCTGCTTTTGGAATCAGGGTAATGGTTGCTTGCAGGAATGAGTTTGGGAGTACTGCTTCCCTTTTGATTTCATTAAAGAGTTTAAGAAGTAGAGGCACTAACTCTTCTTTAAAAGTCTTATAGAATTCAGCAGTAAAACTATCAGGTCCAGGCTCTTCTTTGTTGGCAAATTTTTAATTACATTTTCAGTTTTACAGATTGATATTGGGATATTTGACATTTCTATATCTTCTTTATTCAGCTTTGGAAGTTGATGTGTGTCTAGAAATCTAACCATTTCCTCTAGATTTTCCATTTTATTGAAGTATAAATTTTCAAAGTAGGTGTTTATTATCTTCTGGACTTCCTCTGGGTTGGTAGTAATTTCTCCGTTCTCATTCCTAACAGCATAGATATGAGCCTTTTCCTTTCTTTGTTTAATAAGGTTGGCTAAGGTTCTATCAATTTTTCTTATTCTCTCAAAGAACCAACTTTTCAATTCATTGATTTTTTTGTACTGTTCTCTTAGTTTCTATTGCATTAATTTCTTCCCTGATCCTTACAATTTCTTGCCTACTGTGAGCTTTGGGTTTGTTTTGCTCCTTTCTTTCTAGTCGCTTGAGGTCCAGCATTAAATTGTTTATTTGAGCTTGCTCTGTTTTCTGGATGTAGGCTTTCATTGCTATGCATTTTCCACATAGAACTGCTTTCATTGTGTCTCATAAATTTCTATATGTTGTATTGGGTTTATCATTTAGTTGTAAGAACTGTTCAATTTCTTCTCTAATTTCCTCTGTGACCCATTGGTTGGTCAACAGAGTGTTGTTCAGTTTCCATGTGTTTGCGAGGATCTTGAACTTTCCTTTGCTATTCAGCTCCAATTTCAGGGCACTATGGTCTGACTTTATACATTCCTTTATATTTGCTTAAACCTGTTCTATGAATGTGCACATGGTCTATTTTGGAAAATGATCCATGAGCAGCTGAGAAGAATGAAAATTCTGACTTTGTGGGGTGAAATATTCTGTAGGCATCTATTAAGTCCGTTTGCTGAAGAGTCTAGTTGAGTTCAAGGATTTCCTTATTGACTTTTGTTCTGGTCGATGTGTCTCTTTGTGACAGTGGGGTATTGAGGTCCCCTACTATTATTGTATTGGTGTTTATATGGTTTTTCATATCCATTAATGTTTGTTTTATATAGTTGGGTGCATTAGAATTTGGAGCATAAATATTTAAGATTGTTATTTATTTCTCTTGGATTTTTCCCTGGACTAAAAGATAGTGTCCATCTTTATCTCTCTTTATCAGTTTTGGCTTGAAGTCTATTCTGTCTACAAATAAAATCTCCACTCCTGCTTTCTTGCTGTTTCCTGTCGCATGGAGTATTGTTTTCCATCCCTTTACTTTCAGTCCATGGGTTTCTTTCTGAATTTAGGTGTGTTTCTTGTATTCAATAGATTGTAGGGTCTTGCTTCTTGATCCACTCTGCCAGTCTGTATCTCTTAATTGGCGCATTGAGTCCATTGACATTAATGGTTATGACTGATACAGGCAAATTTAGTGCTGCCATGTTTTCCTATTCTTGGCTGTGTTATTCTACTTTTGCCCTTTTCCCATCAGTTTCTTGTTTGGTCCCATGGGTTGACTTGGTTAGGTCTCATGGATTTGTAAGGTTCCTTATTTTGGATTTTTTCCAAAATATGGAAAATGTTTTTCCTTATTTCCTTTATTTTTCTCCAAGATATTCTTTAAAATGTTTTGGAGCACAGGTTTCATATTTGTGAAGTTTTTCAGATGTTCTTCGTCATGGAAGTATCTTATTTCCTCATCAATTTTGAAGGAAAGTTTTGCATCAGTGTGGGTTAGAAGTTATTTTCCTTTAGGGTTTGAAACACTTCACTCCAGGCTCTTCTTGAACTGAGTGTTTGAGCTGAAAAGTCTGCTGTGATCCTAATGGGCTTCCCTTGGTATGTAACTGTTTTCTTTTCTCTGGCTGTTTTCATTATTTCATTCTTATTTTGAATATCTGAGACTTTTATAATTAAATGCCTAAGTATAGATTTTTTCATGTCACAGACATGTGGAGTCCTGTATGCTTCATGTATTTGCATCTCCAATTCTTTTCCTTTTCCTGTGAAGTTTTCTGCCATTATCTCTGTGAATAGTTTTTAATGTCTTTAGCATTGTCTCCTGCTTCCTCCATGCCTCCAATCAATCTTATGGTATTCTTCTTTGAATCATCTAGGAGCTGTTGGATTTATTTTTCATTATCCCTTGTTTTTTTCCATAGATTATGCCTTCCCAGTTCATTGGCTGAGATCCTGTCTTCTAGGTCTGAAATTCGGTCTTGTGCCATATTAATTCTATTGTGTAAACTTTCACTTTCTTTCTTAACTCCCTGGACCTCTGCTTGTAGGTGTTTATTTTATTTTTATTTATTTATTTATTTATTTAGGTTTTTTGAGACAGGGTCTCACTTTGTAGTTCAGGCTGGCCCTGAGCTCAGCCTCCAACTCACATCACAGCAATCCTCCTGCCTTTGCCTCCAGAGTGCTGGGATTACAGGCGTGAGACACTACACCTGGCACTGTGGTATATGGTACTGGTTCCTGCTGGGCATGATCTCCACGCCCAGTATGGTATGTGGTTACCGGGGATTGAACCCGGGTACTGGCGCTTACAAGACAGGCGCTGGAACCACTGAGCTAAATCCCAGGCCCTGCTTGTAAGTGTTTAAAAGGTTCCATTGCTTTTGTATCTTGGATTCTATCAACTCAATGATTTCATCTTTAGCTTCATTAATCATCATGTTGACTGTGTCCAATATCTCTGCTTTCATCTCAGAGATAAGTTCTGATTTCCATTTTACTAGATCTGCTTTGGTTACCATTTTCGAGGACCCTAGAGACTGGCCTTCAAACTTCTCTATTTCCCTTCCCCTGTGTTACCTTGAGGTGAGGATCTTTGTATCTGAGACTTTGAATGTTTCCTCATCTCTGAGTTTTTGTTGTTGCTGTTGTTTTTGGCTTTGTACCTGTCCCGTTTTCTGGTGATGGTTGTTATAAGCCTCTTTCCTCCTAAAATTTAGGAACCTTAAAATATCAGTGTTTCCTGGGTTATTCTTTACAGTCTGTATTGGAACCTAAAGAAAACCTCCTAGTTCTGGCATATCATATGAGGCACTCAAACAATATGGTGAGAACACCTTCTCCTCTCTGCTTAGAGGCAGGCAGGCTCTGGCTCCTGCACTGCTACAATGGCACTGCCTGAGGTACCAATAGGCCCGCCTACTCACCAATGCAGAGTCCCTAGGCTAGCTTGTGCAGTGGGCATGGAGGCCAGTAGGCTGCAGGCCCTGTTCAGTTGCAATGGTACTGACTGATGTTCCAACAGGCCCACCTACTCACCAATACAGAGTCCCTGGATGTGCTTCTGCGGTTGACATGGAGAAAAGCAGACTCTGGCCTTGCTTGGCTTTGATGGTGCCAGCTTCCGCTTCCCTGGCACTGCCGGCTGTGATACTCAGTCCCTGGGTGCTCTTCCAGCGTGGGCCTGAAGTGTCGTTTTGTTTTGTTTTGTTTTGTTAACAGGGTCTTGCTTTGTAGTGAAAGCTGGTCCTGAACTGAGCCTCCAAGTCAGCAGTCCTCCTGCCTCTGCCTCTCAAGTGCTAGGATTACAGGCATCGGATACCATGCCCAGCATTGTGGTATGTGGTACTGATTGCTGGTGGGCATGAGTCATCATTCCTGACATTGCTGCATGTGATTACCCAGGATCAAACTAGGGGGCCTTGTGCTTGCAAGGCAGATACTGGAACCTCTGAGCTAAATCCCCAGCCATGATTTGTGTTTTAAGTAACATCATAGTTGCTGTATAACTCATCAACATCTTCTCTGCCTTTAGTCTTGTAGGAATTTTCTATGCCAGACTTCCATTCTGTCAAGGTTTCCCTATCAATATTTCTATCATGCTGCAATGCTGACCTCAGCACGACCAATTTGTTTTTCTTTACCCTAACCTGGGCTGGAGTAAATCTTTCTAAAATGCAAAGATTGTACAATGTAATTCTTTAGAGAGAATTGGAATTTCTGCTTTATTTTTGCATGAAATTCTTGTGCTGGTTAACTTGTGCTCTGTTAGCAAATGTAACATCATCTGAAAACTAATAAGCCAGTTGTTGAGTGTCACATTTGGATTAGTTGGGGCCATGGGAGGAATAAATCTGCTCAGAGCATCATTCAGTTTGAGGCTTGAGAAAGGATCTGAAGGCTGAGTTTCAGGAAAAGTTTCTAAACTAAAAGCATAATAAATCTTCACATGGACAAGGACAGAAAGTTTTATGCCATATTTTGACCCATCATTTTTCTATCAGTCTTTTACATTCCTACAATCACCATGAGAAATCCTTGCTAAGTACAGCAGACCTATTAATGTTTTCAGTTAGGCTTGTAAGGTCTTGTAATCAATATATCTTTTAACTTGGCTAATTGGTGCATACAGACTGTTTTACTTTTATTTGTTTTTGTGTATTTCACAGCATCTTGTGGCATTTCATCTGTTATAATTTTCAACACTGAATAGCAGTGCTAGTGTTCTATCCAACACATCTCACTCCTGCTGAGACCTTCACTGTATTTTCAGATCTAATTCTAACCCTGGATTATTTCATGTGGCTGTTTGATTATTTGCAACATTTCAACTAGTCAAATATGTACTCACATTGCTTGTTCTTTGTCATCTGAATCAAAGAGGTCTGAATTTCTTGTGTCTGCACCAGTTAATTCTTACTCTGTTTCAGTGTCACAATAACTTTGGTCCACATGGCCTACATCAAAGACATCATCATCATCATCATCATCATCATCATCATCATCGTCATCATCATCATCATCAAGACCATCATTATCTTATACTCACAGCATTCTTCTGTTATGAAAACATGTATTTTGCCATAATGCTTCATCTTCACTATCTATGCATGCCTAATCTGTTGATTTTGACCTGATTTTTCCTATGTCATTGTGCTACTTATACCAGAAAAGTAAAGAAAAAAACCTTTTTAAGAAGTTCTACAGTGGTGTGGGTATATTATACTCCCTGTAATTACCAGGTAAACACATGTACAACTTGTTCGATGGAGCATCATGTAGGCATAAAACCAAGCTTGAGACTTTTGCACATGTACACACACCTTAACTTTCACTGGGTAAACGCAAATATTGCTGTCCGTATCCCTCAAGCGTAGGTACTGAGATGCACAGCCGGGTACTTTAACACTAAACTCAAAAATTTACAGTAGAAAAGTAAAAGATATATTTGTAGAACCCAGTGTTATACTGTATGTGAGATATCAATGGCATCTTCCTGGCTGAGGTGGAGTTAAAATTTTTATAATGTTCCTTCTGAACTTCATGTGATGGTTTTGTATCTGGTTTTGTACCACTCAGCGAGGGTGCAGATTTTCCTATGGACAAATAGATCTTTCTTAACTAGGAAAGTCCATATTCTGTTAAGACTTTAAGTTATTCTCTAAATCTATTTCTATGCCAGCTCTCTTTATGCACTAATAATTGTCTGTTAATGTTAGATGTACAATTTTCTATTTTTTTATATTTTAAACCATCTTTATTGGTACATTATGAATACACATGATAATCGCATTCAACATTAAGAGTTTGTTCCAGAATATGACATGACTAGATTCTCATTTTTTCCCTTTACCCCTCGCCCTGTATTCCCCTACCCCCGTTATACACAATCTTTGTTTTCCTTTTTCTTTATTATTACCACATTCGTTTCCCCCTCGTTATTTACCCTTACATTCTTTCCTTTACAATTTTCAATGACTAGAGTAGTTTTCAAACAAAGCTTCCCTTAGTCCTAAGCATTCAGTTTTTCTTTCGGGTCATGAAGGGTTTTGTAACTACAAGAACACTTCGTCAACTAAAATTTTGTGAAGAAAATAATCTAAAGATGTCACATTCAAATATCAAACATGAGTCAGTTTAAAACAAATTACTAAGTTTTATATTACATAAACAATCTTTTATTCTATTTTTGTTCCATAACTGATTATTTTAATATAATTTATAATTGTTATTCAAGTATATGAAGCTATTCTCTTGTCTTAATTAAGGGAATGAATTTTTTAGATAGTTCTAGGAATGTGCCTAGACTTCAGAAAATGAGATTCAGGTATTAGCGTATGAACATATGAACGTACAGGTGGGGTAAACTCAGTCATCTTGATCTCACTTTCTGATTCAAAGTGCGTCTTACTATACTGAAGGATCTAAGAATTCCTATGTGAAGAGAGCATGACTTTGTTTTGTTTTGTTTTGGAGTACCAAGGATTGAACTCAGGACCTTGTACTTGTGAGGCAGGCATGGCACCACTGAGCTATTATCTCCTGCCTGAGGGAAGATGATTCTTAACTCATAGGTTTCCAAACATCTATCACAAAATACTTTCTTCATGATGAGTTAGTAAGCCATGGAGCAATGTTTTCTGACTATACCAGTTAAGAATTCTCTTCTAAAATGTTGTAACTGCCTTCCTCTAGTAAGATATGGGAATATACAGAAGTCATGATAGAATTTAGGATTAGAAACCATAGGTTGAAGTCATCCAAAATCACTTATCTCTGTTATTCTGAAAAATTCTTTAACCCATCTTACAATTATAAAGACTATCTTACAGATATGGGGTGATCATTGGATATCAGTTTTATTTTGTGGTGCATAATCTTTTCCCATATTCTGATAATGGATAGAGTACTGGATTATGGGCCCAGCTGGGGCAGTGAAGCTGGCTGGGTAACATCTGTTTCCGAGTGAACCTAATATGTAGGTGGGGCACAGTGATATTGAGAATAGGCAGAAGATAAGAGGGGAAGTGGTCATCCCACCCACACTTTCTCACGTGTCACAAAGTGCAGCTGGTGATTTCTCTCTCAAGAGAAGGCTCCCAGGACACATACTAATGAGAACGAGTTTTCAGCCCCATGTTGCCTGTGTGTGTCTTCACTATTGACCCGTGGTCTAGGGAGGTCACAAGCAGGAAGTTCTCTCCTTTTCTGTGAAACTGTGGGGGATGAAGCAATTATGAATTCTGCCAAAATAGTTAAAGGCCACCTTTCTACAATATGTGGAGTTTGCTTTAGTGGCTATGGTCACTGTATTACCTATAAGATCTGTTAGATCAGAGTGGTAGGTGTATACTAAAGCTACTGAATTTTATGAATGCAGAAGTAGATCAATTTTCCCATTTATTGTAAATACATAAGACCTTAACCGAAGAATGTTTTTGTATTTGTTTTTCCACTTTGCTCTAAGAAACGACTGGCTAGAATTTCTACTGAAGTACAGACAAAAATTTTTGGTAAAAAGGTTATCCTTGACTAAGATAAAGTTTAGTTAGACAAACTGTCTTCCCCCATCCCAACCCCACATCCCCATTTCCCTTATCCTATCACTACCCATGACAAAATACACCCCAACGCACATGCCACGCAAGCTATTTCAGCTTCAGAAAAACTTTTGGTCAGATATGCTCACAATTTGCTGAACTTTTTTTAAGAGTCCTAACAAACTGAAGAACATAGAGTGAAAGTAATTAATTAATATAGACTGAAAAAAGACTGCAGTTAGATGTTTAAAAAATAAACTAATTTTCTTTTCATAGAAGCATAGAATAATGACATGAGCTCCAGACTTTATATATTCCTAGGGTATAATTTTTTTGTAGCACTTTGTATTGTATAAATTCTAGCTGGTAGGGGAGAGAGACTTCTGAATTGTGCAAACCCCAACAAGCCACAGAAATAAAGAGTCGCATGGCTCCTGCTTCCTTGTGTATTTCATCTTTTCTTTATTCCTGTATTTCTTTTTGTTTCTTTCTTTTTTTTTTTTGTAATGAGAATAAGAAGAAGTTCCAGATGGTGAGCAAGTGTCCAGACTCAAGACGCTAAGCTTATTGAAGTATGAGAACCTGCCACATGGTGACACCGATGTACGGCATCCACACAGTCCTGTTCCCTGGTGAAAGCCAAGAGAACAAACCAGAAATAGAGAAATGAGTACTGTGATGTGTCTTGGAGGCCACTGAGGTTGTTTATCCCAAACTACATTTTGATTCCAGTTACAGTTTAATTATGAGTATTTGTTCTCTAACAGAGACTAAACAAAGGGTAACTATTTTCTTTTATCTTTTTCTCTGCTATGAAAATTTCAGTTTCTTGTTTGCCTCTCCTCTCTTTAAATAGTATCTTTAATGTTCTATGTGAACATTCAAATCCATTTCTTCCCATTCAGATGAAGTCCCTAAAATAAACAAAAATGGAGGAAAAGCAGAAGCTATTATGTGTATGAGATGTATCATTTAATAATGCCTATACATTTCTTTATGCTTTCTTTACATGTATCTGACAATTCCTTTGGGTTATAAAAGAGACACTACCAACATTCCTTTGGCTTCAAGCTTTTTACACATTTTCAGAGTGGGGGAAACTCCACAGCCAAGGTACCTTCCTCCAGCAGTTGCTGTGGAGAGGTTCTTGCTATTGATCATGAAATGTGAGGTAACAGAGATGCAGAAGCCTGTGGTTATGCTCATTCCCTCACTTGACTCCTGTTCCAGAGCCGCAGTGATGAAAATTTTTCTTCTTGGTCTCAGAAACCAAACTCCTCTTAATGACCATGGTCAGATTCTGTTTTTCGTAACATGTCCAATGGTTATTTCAATACCATACTTTTTATCAGCTCTATTTGTGACTATTAACACTGATATATCAGCTTCATTGGAGTGGAAGGTCTCAGCAGAGAGATAAGTCACATTCTTTGGTCTGACTGATAGGTCACAGAGACGTGACCTTGGGCTCTACATGTGTACTCTCAACCCCTCCTGTCTGGCACTGTTCCTTATCATCTGCTTTCTGGCTTCAGTGAAGCAAGTGGCTTTGCTACTCCCTGCCCTTCCACCGTGATTTGTCTGTTGTGGATTCAACTACCATGAACTGGATCCCCTGAAACTATGAACCAAATTAAAAATCTCCCCCTGTAAATTGTGGGTCTTGGCTATTATGTCTCAGGGATGAGAAAGCTGACTAACACAGTATTTTGAGATTTTTTCCTTCCACCTAAAATGCCCTACATTATTCTTGCAGAAGCTTTCTATGGAGAAAATCATGTTTTTCCTTTGAAACTAGAGCTAGGTTACCTGAGTCTGCCTTGACCATCTGTGGGTTCTGCCTAAATTGTGGTGAAGGATATTGTTGACTTCACCTTCAGCAGAAAATGAAACTTCCAGATTGAGTTGGAGCAAAAACCAAATCTTACATTGCTAAAATTAATAAGCTAAGCTCTACCCTATTAAAATAATAATAAATTAATTTACATTTTAACCCTTATATTCATTAATTTCATAAACTCTCTTTTACACAATTTCCTATAATGTTAACATTTAATTAACACTGTCATGAAAATTGTACATTTTAATCATCAGTTGATTATATTATTCATCACTTTCACAGATATTTTCTTTATCTGTTTGGTGAGACCATTAATTGTTTATTGCTCTTAAAAGAGCATATTTCCATTATAACCGGTGCTTTGTACTAATTTTCAAGCTTGTCATACCTTATTTCATATATTTCAGTGTATATCAGTCAAGTTTGCTACACAGTTTCAATAAAGTGTATCATGAACAATTGAGAAAAATATATTCAACAAAGGAAAAATGAGCACAGCATTATTTTATCACTGGGAATCTACATTCTCTTCTATATATGACAGTAAATGTAGATGTATTAAGCTTTTTAAAAAAAACTTTAGAGTCTTGAAACTATTAAAGCTACTTGAAAACCCATACAACGTCAATGAATATTTCTTACCCAACTTAAATCTCCTCTATCAACAGTTCCTATATTTAACTTTATCATATATACTACTTAGCAAGGGGTTGAGATCATTCATTGTGGATTTACAAAATATCACATTTAAACGTTTATTTAGTCTTTTACTATTTCTAAAGATGTTCATGTCACATAAAGATCTGTTTTCCAAACCTAAAATAGTCATAATAATATTTACCCAATAACTGTCATGAATATTATAATATGCAAATTAATGAATACATATTATTTATAAATTCAATGTGCACATAAAACATATGGAAATTAGTTATTATTATTTCTATGCAATAATTTGAAATAAAAATGTAATAAAATAGTCACTAAATTTGAATTTTTATAAAAGAATATTCTTTACTGAAAGGAATTTGTAACTGAGCAAAAGGTGTTATTCTTACCAAAATATGAACATCACACTTTGGCACTGACTTCTTGGAAAATATTATTTAAAGGGTTCTTTTGTTCCATGATGACAGCTATAAGATTTTAATATGATCCTTAATAGAAGGAACTTTCTTGTGATTTTTCTACTTGAAACATTTAAAGTACTATATAACAAAATTTTGTAAGGAAGTTCCCTAATGTGGTGTGGGGTGCACAGCTATAATCCTCACACTCAGGAAGGCTGAGGCCAGAGGATTGGAAATGTAAGCCCAACCTGATCCTTTGAGCAATTTAGCAAGATCGTGCCTCAAATTAAAAAATGCAGAAAATGGCCTGAGGATGTAGCTCAGTAAAGACACCATGTCCAGTTTCAAGGACCATAAAAGAAGAAGGTCAGAAGGAAGGGAAGGACAGAGGGACTGAGAAAGGTAGGGAAACAGGAAGAAAGAAGTAGAGAGAGAGAGAGAGAGAGAGACAGATAGACAGAGAGAGAGAGGCAAAGAAGAAAAGGGGTTAATTTTCCAAATATCTGAGACTTTAGTGTCCTCATTTGCACTTTACACATACTGAATAGATGAAAAAAGAGAATTTTCCCAACAAGGTAATATGAACTTTAACTTGAAATAAGTGAAAAGTAGATATTGAACAATTGATTCTCAAAGCATCTTTATTTATCTTTTTCAATCACTTTGTTTATGCATTTTTTTTTTGTAACTTTGAGACGTGGTCCTGCCGCATAGTCCAAGGTGGCCGGGAGCAGTCTGTGTAGCCCAGGCTGCTCAAATTCATGATCCTCCTGCCTCAGCCGCCCAAGTGTTGGGATTAAAGTGTGTCCTACCCACACCTGCTCCAGTGCTTATTTACAATGGGTAGTACTACACTTCCCCCAGAGCACGCATCTGCCACTCACTTGGAGAGCACACACACACACACACACACACACACACACACACACACACACACACACCCCTCTGACATTTGAAACCATTCTGCACCCACACAGAAGCACCTACACTAATGAACCAGCAAGGACCTCTGCTTCTAATCAGTGCATGAATCTTTACAGCTCAGATGGAGAACTTGCTTGGAATATGCTGATCTAACTAGACTACTTCTTTGTTGGAAATAAATCTTCTGGAAAAAGCTCAAAATCTGGATTAATTTATTCACAAATGTTTTGGTTTATGTCAAGTTGTCCCCCAAACCCTCATGCACTCTATGATAAACCTTTTGAAAGGTGACTGGATTACTGAAGCTCATAGTTGACCTGGTGGTAGGAGGTGGAGCCTGAGTGGAAGAGGTAGATCACTGGGACGGTGGCCTGGAAGGGTTTGTCTCCTTCCTGATGTTTCTCTTCCCTCTCTGCCTCCTTTCTGCCATGATGTCAGAAGCTCGATTCCCTTTCACCATGCTGTCCTGCCTTAAATTCAGAGTAGTGTGGACAGGAAATATCTGTAAACTGGGGATCAGTGTAACCTTTTCTTCAAGTCATTTGTGTCCAAGACAAAAATTGTGTATTTAGTGGTTGTAATTGTAATAAACGTCTATCAAGTAACAACAGGAGCTCGAGGTAATAGAGGTACAAGAATGAACAGAATATGCAGGTGCCTGGCCTTAAGATATCATTGTTTCTAATGACAAATGCATGACAGGTGTTCATAACACACTAATACAAACCATGTGCATGCTATATATCGACATAGTGAAGGTTATGTCAGAATCTCCTCAAAGGCTGTATGTGAAAGTTTGCCTGAACACATGACAAGGTCAAGACAGACACATTAACATTGAAATGTCAAAATCACTGCTCTACCAGGTAGGGAGACTTCTGGCTTTGCTAAAACTTTCACTTGTTCACTGGGCCCAAGAGGGGCCACTCTCTGGAAAAAGGCCACTTGAATGAAGTAGACAGTGGACACAATCTGTTTGGACTTCTATCAAATGGAAAGGAAATGTTCAAGTACTAACAAATCTGTCTTTTGTTTTCCAGACAGAGGTTTTGTTCTGACCACTGTTCCACCCCAACTGGCCTGATCCCATCAGATACACATTTTGCTGCGACTCTACAAAGGATTTGAAAATAGGTCTCGGGAGCACAATGTCTGTTCAACATATCTTTTTTTCATCCTCCACTTTGGACTAAAAGTTATTGTGAACAGTTTGTCTTTCCGCTGCCTCTAATCCTGTCTCTGTTTATTACAAAGTAGATTCTCTTTTCTTTCCTTTTGAATGCAGTGAATGAATTATATTTAACATTTATGAATAAAAATATTTCTGATGGACTTTAGTATTTTAAAATTCCTCTTAATGGCTGAAACATTCGAAATATGTCCTTACACACAAAGCACTATAATTGTGGTTATTTGTTTACATCCAGAACTCATTTCATGTTGCCAAACCTTTGCTGCCTTTTCTAATTGTCTACAGGAAGTGGGAGTTCCTTGGGTCACAAAGACTGTGGAAGGGATAATACTTGGAGAGGTCAATGAATGGGATTCCCTCATGTCTCTGCTCAGAGTTTGGCAACTAGGGTGGTGGCCAGAGAATTCTTGATGCTGAGCCCTCAGGTCTGGAACATGTTTCCTGTTCTTTATCCTTCAGTCTGAAGCTAGTAGTTTTGAAGTTATAATACAAAGAACATCTGTTTTAAACTTTTTTAAGCAACTGAAAGAATTTCTCACTGACTGTTGGGATGGTCTCTACTAGAGAAATCAAGTTAATTTTTGTCCTTTTATGGCTCATACTTACTTCTTGTTAATATTTGCTTTTGTTTTTGAATGAATGTAAAATAATAAGTGCAATGTCTAAATTAACATTGACTGCACAACTAAACAAGTAACTAACATAATTTTGGGTGACCACGTAAGTCTAAAGCATCTGTATTCACTGAGGTCCACCAGCAGCAGATATCAAAACAAAATTATAAGGATATGATGTATTAATAAATGCTTGCAGAAGATAAAGCAGACAGTGAGCAAGGGCTGGGGGAGGAGGCTATTAGAGCAGATGCAGACCTGACACCAGAAATGAAGGAATGGAGCAAAGAAAAGGTTTGAGTGAAAAAGAACATCTGCTCTATGGCTTTGTGCAAATCTTGCCCAGGCCCACAGGGAATCCTGGAGCTACCGGATATTAGCAGGTGTGCAGTGGCTGGGAAAGAGAGAATATGGCTCTGTCCAGTGCTGTGTCAAGGAGTGCTGGTGCTTTACCTGGGACATAGCTCCGTGTGTGGGGCAGGAGACTGTTCCTGAAAGGCAACAGGAGATTACCAGGTAACTTCTGAGGGCAGCTATCCTATGTACTGGAACTGGGAGCCATATATACTCAGAGTATCAAAGCTAGTCTCCGGAGCATTGCTTCTTATTATGAAAACCTCACCTACCAAGATAAACAAAGAAAATATTTCAAAACCATAGTATATAATTAATTACAGCAATATTTTAATAATTTCATCAAATAACTACTTAATATTTAAGGGAAGAAAATTATCAAAGTCTCAAGAGTTAACCTTGTAAGAGTGATTTTATTTTTAACCTTAAAAGGCACTGAGGTCATGGAGTTTTACAACAGGAGCATGATAAAATAATTAAAGATACATTTTATTCGAGTTGAATTTAGGATTTTATTTCATCATTGTGTTAAAAAGGATATAAGTAAAAACATAATTGTGAAAATATATTTGGGATATTATAGAATCATTTGTATAGGCAGTGTGAGGATTAGAGAAAGGAAAATGGAAAAGGGAAGATCCAACCTAGCTGAGTCTTCATTCATGCTCAATGGACCACATTCTGATAGGATGGGGGATATGATGTAATAAGTAAACACACAAAATCAAAACATGTAATAGAACGATGTAGAAGAAACTTTGGATAGGGAAAGTGTTCAAAACTATTACTAAGGGAATAAAATAGTGAAAAACAAAAAAATCCCTTCCTAGTGAAAAGTTTATGGACCAATATTTTAACAACTTAATGTCTAAACCTTAGGATAGTCTCTCTAATCCTTTAGTGGTATATATGTATGTATATACCACTTTTACATATATATGTATATATATGTATATATATACATATACACACATATAAAAATAATATATGTATATATACATAATAATATATGTATATATGTATATATACATAATATAGTAATTATATTAATTAATTACATATATTATATATAAATTATATATTATATACACATTTGTATATGTATATATACATATATTATTTATATATGTATATGTATATATATATACACATGTAACTATTATACAGCAAAGATGGGTCATTCTTATACTTCTGAGCAACACTATCTGCAAAGTTCTAGTGTTTAGGGCAATTGCTGTCATGTAAACTCACTTGATGCATGCTCATATGTATAAACACACATGCACAATCACTAATGCTCACATCGCCTCAGGAACATGTCAAGAGATGAAATGTATTTGACAGTTTTCCTGTACTCTCCAACCTATACTGCATAGCCCAGGCTGGAGGAAACATATGCTTGCGCATCCAGCTTTATATTGACAAAGCTTCCACTTGAGGTTGTAGATATCCTCAAACTTCTGAACTAAGATTCAGAGCCAAAGTACTTTACTCAACTGTAATAAACACCATGGGAATTTGGGGGTGGATATGTACTCTCTGCAACATTTGTTCTTTACACTGCATTTTTCTGTGCCTATGATTATTTCCAATCCCCTGGAGTCATTACTGAATGGAGAAACAAATAGAATTGTACTTAGAATCTTCTCCTTAGTAGAAAAAGTGTTCTACATATGAAGTAACATTTTTCCCACTTTTGGGAAGATGTCACTTTCTTCAGAACCCAAAGCATAGGAAAGCGTACAAATGTGTCAGTGTTAAGGGATTGTATTTGCCTTGTCCATCTATTAGAATACACAAATCACTGTTCTGTGAAGTTACACAGAACAAAAATAAAAATAACAATGGAACTGGAATATTCTGCATGGATGGCTATATTAGAGCAAATAATTTGAGCAATGAACAGAAACAGTAACATTAAAATGCAAAGTTCATAAGAATACAAAAATGCTAATTTTATGAGATGTTAATTATTCCCAAATATTTACCCCATATAATCTGTCTAGTTCAAAATATATATATATATTTTATATATATATATATACATACATATATATATGCATATATATATTGCAGTGTATATATATGTGTATATATATATATTAAGACTACAGCAGTATATATATATATATATATATATATATATATATATATATATATATATATATATATATACTGCTGTAGTCTTAATCAACTTCAGCGTTAAAAACATCAGGAATACTTAGCAGGTGCCTGAGCTTGACCTGGGGAAACTTTGATTACCCAGAATCACAGAAGGTCCAGTGTGGATGGAAACTTCTCCATCAGTGCTGTCTGCATGGTCCCTGGGTTGGTAAGTGCCTCATCCTCTTCCTCACTTCTTGTTGCCTGAGGCTGTTCCTTTCTCTGTACAGGAGAAAAATCTGCTCCTTGGAAGCTAATGTAAAAGTTTCCATCATTTTGAGCCAGGGATTTAACTTAGTGGTCCAGCACCTGCCTCACAAGCACAAGGTCCAGAGTTCAATCTCCAGTACTACTACTACTACTACTA